>CAXARO010001142.1:0-27618 GCA_963971305.1 Arcuatula senhousia
AAAGAAGGGACCGGAAACTACAGAAAAAAAACATAAATAGAGGAAGGGAGGTAATCCCATGTTTTACCTGTGAAAAAATCAAAGTACTAGAAATACTGTATACGTTCACCTTTATCCTCGATTGATTCAAACATGAACCAAACATGACCTGTACAGAAAAGCAATGAAAGGATTGTACAAACTTAAGTCTGATCTGTTCTCCCTTGGTCCTAGTATAAAGTCTGCTATACATGTTTTTGACCACACCATTAGATCCATTTTAGATTATGGATCTGAAATATGGGGTTGTTTTCTTCCAAAAAGTATGAAATCAGATAGTCTATGTAATTTTAGAAGATTGCCAGGTGTCTTCCCCTCTGTTAAGTTAGAACTACACTTTCTAAAATACCTTTCGTTTGTTAACAAAAAATCCTCAAACTTTGCTATTATGTCTGAATTTGGCAGAATTCCTATGGCATTTACACATTTTAAGGCAGTGTTAAATTATTGGCACCGAATTGTTACATGTCCATCAGATCTTTTAAAAGATGCCTACTCTGATTTGAAGGATTTACATCATAATGGTGCAGACACCTGGTACTCATCACTTTCACATTTACTAAAAATCTTAAATATTGATTTGGAGAGGGGTCCAAGTCATCTAAATAAACATTATTTTAAACATTTAATTAAAAACCAGATGAAACATATATATATTGATAACTGGTATAAAACTCGTGACAATCTTATTAAAGAAGATGGTAAACTTAGAACATACCTTTCAATTAAAACCAATTTTGGAACTGAAAAATACCTTAACCTTATAGAAAGACCTGAGTTAAGAAAATGCATAGCAAGATTCAGAACCAGCAACCATAAATTATTCATTGAGACTGGACGATATACTAAACCCTTAACTAAAAAAGAAGAAAGAATTTGTCAAAAATGTAATTTAAATGAAATTGAAAATGAACTCCATTTCTTTACCTCTTGTCCTACGTTTTCTGATCTCAGAAATAAATTATTTGAAAGTATTCAAAAATATAATATTAACTTCACCCAGTTATCAAACTTTAATAAATTCTACTGGTGCTTCAATAATGAAGATGTAAGAACTCTGAATGACTTGGGCTCCTTCCTGCTAAATTGTAATGTGACTTAATTTTTAATATTTTCATTGTTAATTCTCATGAATGTGAACTGACTCCTATTTTTATTTATAGTCACTCCATATAATATGTGAGTACACTGATCATATATGTTTGTATTTGTAAATGCCCCTTGTGGGCCCATAATTGGCTAATAAAATTTGTATTGTATTGTATATTGTATTGTATTGATTCAAGACTTGTGGGAAACTTTTTCATTAAATTCTAAAAACAATTAGAAAGAAATGAAAAATGCTTTGTTTTTAATAAGTATAAAAAAAAACTAAAAAAAAAACTGAGAAGGTAAAAAAAAAGTGGGAAAAGTGTCCGGCCATAAATAGGTTCATATTTTTCCTTGACCACAGGCACTTGCCCGGGGTAGAATGTCTACGACTAAATCGGCATGGTACGAAGGGGACAAGAAAATTTGGGATGGTTTTTAGTAAAAACATATGTAAACATCCGCTTCGGAATGGAGAAGGTAAGATAAAATTATGAATTTCTATAACTCATGGTAGCTATTCTTATTAATTTAATAACTGAAAGTATGCGCAAGATGTACCTATTGTTGTCTACTTTTAAGGATTGAAAGTGCTTTTTGTTTATGTTTTAATAATTTTATGTGAAACTGGTTCAATCACATGCAAAACGAACATTTTTGTTTCAATTCAATCTTTAAAAGACTCAAAAACAGGTTAATAGATATCCTAGATGTATTTTACGAATTGTACATGCATTGGCAATGCAAATACAGTCTAAAAAGCAGCTAAACAACAAAATGATATATCCCTTGATTAAATAATTACAGTACAAGCCAATCCTTGCATGGTTAAAACAGGAACAAGAACATTTGAAATGGCAGAAAGTAACATTACATGCAGTTTATTTTTGATTTATTCTACATGTAGATGCCTAAAGATACTTTATTAAACAGTTTCAAAATTGAAAAAAACAGTCCATATAAGATCTTTAATTCGGAGTTTAATATATGATGCAAAATCGAAATATGAAAAAGCTAAGTAATAATCATTGTTTGTAAATTCAACAGCATATCAGGTTAGCCTTCAAACATATACTATCCGAATGATAATTTAAGAAGTTAAATATGGTTGAGTTTTTATCGTACAATAGAAAATGATGAGAAGTGGAATACGTGTACGCGACTCAGATCACAAGCGGTAATTTAGAGAAAAAATCACAATGAAAAAACGCCAGCAGTAAAATTTTACAGAACAATTTTTATTTTTGGATTTCACCCCCGCCCCTCACCCTCACGACGTCTTATCAGAGGGAATTGAAATGATTTTTCTTCTGTTTGTCCGTACTTGCGAAATTGGTTAAGCATAGCAATTCTGATGGCCCGACCACGTATATGAATCGGATATATAGTTTTCTGTTTTTCCGTCCATCCATACTTATGTAACAGTTTGGTCTAGTTCTTGGTTAAGTAACATTACTCAAATTCTAAAAATTTCAATTTCACCGCTTTAGATATGCGCTGCACCACCCGCTCGAAATAAGTTCGCCGTGACATTTATTTTAAGTATGAATGACTTTGGTTAAGGTCTTGGTTAAGATTCATATCTCTAATACTTTACCTACAAAAATGTGGTCTGGTAGCCACTGTGCCCTTTATTTTAAGCATGAAGGACTTTGGTTGAGCTCTTGATTATGATCCCTTTATTCCGGATACTACCTGTTGGGGGTGGGGCTTAATGAAATTTCGCCACTAGGTGGTAACCATGTCCGTCTGTGTGTCTGTAACACTCTCTATTAAGGTCTATAACTCAAATACTAAATGCTTGGGGTTAAGGATATTTCATCATTAGATGGGACTTGATAATCACGTTATCATCGATATCGTTCGGAAATTTCGGATGAGCCATCTCGAGGGAGTTGTGTCTACAAATGGTATTCTATTACCTAAAATGAATGATGGTGATGAAAAAAAACTCCTTCAGTTTTTGTTCAATAAAAATGGCCTTCCGGTATTACATATCATGAAAAAATGCTTCAAAATTTCATTAAAATCCTTTTTGGCGGTCTAAGCTGGGGATTGTGTCAACAAAAGTTTGACGGGCGCACAAACGGACGGACAAAAGACCATTACAAGGTTCCGCTTTGTCGCATTGCGGCGAGGGACAATTAAAAGGAACTACCTAGCAAGTGATCGGTTTGTATGTTATATTTTGAAGAAAGAAAAAAATTCCTAGCGTTTTCATGCTTGATGTGATTGATATTGATATGCTATTACCATTGTATCATTTGTAAAATGAATTATTTATTTGAGTATTGTATATTTCTGAAGTAAATCTTTGTAAAATAAAGGTATTAGTTTATACACACGACTTTGAACGTATGCTGGATTTCTTTAAAAGGAAGTATTCATGTTTTGTGTTTTCTCATGGACACCCCAAGTTATAACCTTTATGTTGTTTCGGAGTTCCAAATAAATGATCTTAAATTGATAAGATAGTGTAATATGTATTAGCCATGCATAATTCTCTTAGCAATGTTTGTGCCGTTCCAAATCTTAATTTGAATTTTCTATATTAAGCCTCTATTCTTGTGCCCAAAGAAACTATGCATATAAACATTGAATGAATAAAACATGTTACAGGTACAAAATAACATAACGATGCTCACCTTTTGAAGATATTGTCCAAAAAGGCCTCGATATGTTTCAATTTTTAACGCACGGGCGGCCTCTGAATCAGCTTCACTCTAAAACCACTAATTGAATTTAAAAACGGTTAGGCCTAATATCAATAACAAACCACTATGTTGAGCATGGGCAATTTGATTTTGATATATTATTTAAAATATTCGCAGAATCTTTCGAAAACATTGATAAAAATATTTTCTGCCATTCATTTTGTTCTTACACTGCTATGCCGGAACATTTTTTGCCGTAGACATTCTACCCCGTGACTTGGAGCATGGATTTCATATATGACCCCCCTTTTTTCTAATACCCCTAACGCAATAAAATTTCGATAAAAATGATTTTATTAGTCTTTTCTTGTCATTTCTATTTTCTAGACATATTATGTCATCTTATTGCTGTTTTATACTATCCAAAATTTTTACCCACTGGTATACACTTCGCTTTATGTATACCAGTGGGTAAAAATTTTGGATAGTATAAAACAGCAATAAGATGACAATGGCGCTGCCCTTAAAGCTCGCGAAGATACAAAATCAATATAATAGGTGCAACCAAAACTAGGTTTAAACTTTCTGAGCGAACAACTGCGATACAATCAGCTGTACACGACTTGCATGAAAGAAACAAGTATACATTCAACAATTCAAGAAGTAATCAAAGTTATAAAATCTTCCAGAAAACGTCAAAAGCTTCATGGCAGGGGCGGATCCTGAAATTTTCGAAAAGCAGTTGGAGGGTGTGTGTTCTACCTGAGACAATAATTAATTTAGTTATAATTTTCTCAGGTTCTACATGCAGTCCACTATACATGTATGATGATGAAAGGGGGCATTCCAAACGAATTTTGCCGAAAATCTACAGGAAAGATTGCAATTTTTTCTAATGAAAGGGGGGTGCACCCACAGACTCCAACCCTCCCTAGATCCGCCACTGCAAGGCGAGAAAAATTGTACACTGAATTATTGAAAGGAACTTTAAACTGACAATGCCTAGCATGATCCTACCCAAAATGTAAAGAACAAAAACTTCTGCGGCAATTCATGAATTCTTAAGGGAAGAACGTGTTGGCCTTAGAATAGGTAGAGGTTGCACTGAGCACAATTTTCTTCTCTGCAATATAAAACCCTGGTACCGGTCACATGGAAGAGTTCACAAGAGATGACAAAACTTACCAATATTCACGTTAAATTGGGTTTTGGTATGGCATTTAAACACAGTATGTTTTTTCCGGTAAAGAGCAAAGTTAGTTAGTTAGTTAGTTATTGCTTTACTCCCAAGCAGCACGATTTCGGCTATATCCGGGAGATGAACATGAAAATGGTGACACAATGAACATGAAATGATGATGAAGTGGAGGAAATGGGGACACAAGGCCAATAGGGTAGGATAGTTTTGACTGCCACTGGAAAAAAGAGTGATGGGTAGGGACGGGAAATTTAGCCTCCTGCATGGGGATCCTACGGGTCCTACTCTTACCGAGACCTGTGGCAGGGTTCTTTAACGTGCGAGAAACGTGACATTTTTCCCAACACGGTGCACCACTATGGTTTGCGGTCAGGTTTTCCGCATTATCGCCTGACGACCCCGCATCTCTCGATGTCAGGGCTGCCCCATTCAACCACCTGGAGCACACATCCCAGTCGCTTTGTGGGCAAAGCGGCCCGACCCCGATGTCAGGTTTCTGAGCGCTCTTAAGTGGACTTTTACCGACAAGCTTAGCGCTGCTGCGGGCCTATTCGCCTCCCGGGCCCCGCACGGGAAAAAGAGCAAAGTAAACAAGTTAAGATTATGTATTGTATTGGTTTCTTTTTTTTAATTATCGTATCGAAACACTAATATTTACCAAAACCATTTTACGTGAACTCACCATACTAGGGATGAACATAGACGAAGAAGTATGGTAAATAGGAAGGATGTTTGTAACAGACCTACCATTGGTGCTCATGGCGGTATATGTAATGAACACAAGTAGTTTCTAGAAAAACAATTACGAACATTTTCAACTATTGACCACACACAATGCCAAAGTTAGTATCCGTAAGCATGAGAAAGTAGATAGCTAAAGACCTAAAATCGGTAGTCGCGATATCATGGGATCCCATCAGAGACGTATATAAAATTGGCCGCGGCTACGATTATCCTCTACGGGTAACAATAAAATTTTTTTATTGTTATCCCCTTCACTAAAATCGGAAACGGTTTCCGGATACGGCACCTTTTTCGTCCGGAATTTGAAGAGTAACAATAAGAAAAAAATTAGGATTACCCCCCTTATTGTTACTCGCCAAATGAAAAAAAAAACTGTCTCAAAAATGAAATTGTTTTATGTTGAGTTATTTTTTTATTCAGAAAAACAAACATTTTTCATTTTTGTTTATGATGACTTGAGGCATTTGCGACACATTCAATACGTTTTTTTGGTGGTGCCTTCAATCCAAGACACTTTTAATGGTGCCATTCCAGACACCCGTCGCAAACAATAGCCGAGAACAAATGCACGTCGACACCACACCTCTGGCACAACCATTCAGCTTCTTCTTTTTTGTCGGTAATTCTTTTTTTAAGAATTAGCCATGCGCTGTTTATAAAGTATTTTTTTATCCTGTTTATATTGATATTCTCATCCAAGATCTTAATGTTAATCGTGTGAACGTCTTTTATGTTGGTCTCTGCCACTACACCGCCATCCAAGAGGCTTTGAATGTTGACGTCCTCTTTGATCACCCAACTCAACATTGCTGTAAAAAAGGAATAGATCAAGAATTTGTGGAAATGACATTAGTTTGTCCTAGATATGAAATTCCATAAAAATGAGAAACAGTGTAGGTCAGTTTACGCATCTTTGAAAATGTGACATATGTACAGCACTTATTACAATATTAAAGTCTTATTGAGTTAGTGTACACTTGTATAACCAGTAAACCTTCGTATGTGGGAAACAAGACGAATTACTGATTTTTTTACGCATTATTCATTGTTACTTACCTTCGTCTTTTTCTCTAGGCGAACGCTTAAGAAAAGGCATGACTCGCTTAAACCTCTTTGGTAAACCGATTACAGTCGTTTCCGCTCCTGTGGGTCTACCTCTTCTTACAATTTTAGGTGGAAGTCTTAAATTTGAAAATGGAACCAGTGCAGTTTCATCTGAAAAAGAATGTTTGAAAATCAAAGGGTTATCTCAGAAGGATCACAAATTATGCATGCCTTTACGTCAAGCTAATACCGTATAAGTGGTTTTGTTTCGGGTGGAAAATTTCGCTATTTTGCTGAAAAAGGGGATGATTTTATTTACGCGTAATATGTATATTTCGCGATTTAGAATATTTTTATAACACTTTATATAGGCAATTAATATTTCATGCGTTTTAGTTTTTGCGTCCCGTTGTTGGTCGCGAATAAAGCGAAAATTTAATCTCCACGAAAATAACCACTTATACCATATAACGCTCACATTAGTATTATATATGTAGACTTACCAGGACCAGCTGTGCTAGGTCTTTCATCTAACAGAGAAGCAATGTTTTCGTCTTCAGTACAAGTTATGTTATCTGCAGTTGGATTTTCTTGTTGTTTGGATAATTGATAAAAGGTTCGGTCAGTCTTTAAATAATTTTATATAATTCCATTCAGTTTTTTCAGGTTTTTTGTAATTTAATGTTGTTTGTTTCTTTGTGTGTTCTTGTTGTCTAAGAAATTTCGGACTTTTGATATTGGGAAGTCAATTTGGTATCTCTTTTTGTGATACTTATGATAATGTGTCTAAAATACATCATCATACAAAAAAAAAAAAAAAAAATAAAGAAAGAATGTGTCCATGGGACACGGATGCCCCCGCTGGCCTCAAATAAAAAGTTGAAGTCCTAAAGGTCTGAAAGTCGCTTAGGACGCATAGTTAATCGTACTTAACCATCCTACTAAGTTTCAAATCATTCCCATGTACGGTTTCTGAGAAAAGCTTGACGGAATTTTTCATGTCGATTTTGGTATCAGTCCAGCCCCAAACAGGAAGTAGATGTCCCACAGGTCTAAAATTCGCTTAGGACATATAGTTTGTCATACTGAACCATCCTACCAAGTTTCAAGTCATTCCCATGTACAGTTTCTGAGAAAAGCTTGACGGAAATTTTCATGTCGATTTTGGTACCGTCCAGCCCCAAACAGGAAGTAGATGTCCCACAGGTCTAAAATTCGCTTAGGACATATAGTTTGTCATACTGAACCATCCTACCAAGTTTCAAGTCATTCCCATGTACAGTTTCTGAGAAAAGCTTGACGGAAATTTTCATGTCGATTTTGGTATCGATCCAGCCCCAAACAGGAAGTAGATGTCCGACAGGTCTAAAATTCGCTTAGGACATATAGTTTGTCATACTGAACCATCCTACCAAGTTTCAAGTCATTCCCATTTACGGTTTCTGAGAAAAGCTTGACGGAAATTCGTACGGACGTACGTACGTACGGACGGACGGACGGACGGACATGAGTAAAACTTAATGCCCCCCGACATGTCGTCGCGGGGGCATAAAAACACAAAAAACACAAACAAGAGGCTCCCAGGAGCCTGAATCGCTCACCTGGTCTTGATGTTGACCCTATACTTTTGTAGAGCTAAATGAGCTGAACATTTAAGCAAGCAACAGCTAATCTCTATCTGCAATAGTTTTCATTCTGTAGGCCAAAAACATGAAAAATCACTTTTTTCAGGGGCCGTAACCCCTATAAGGGGTCATCTGACAACTTCGACCCTGTGGAGAATTTTGTAGAGCTAAATGAGCTGAACATTTAAGCAAGCAACAGCTAATCTCTATCTGCAATAGTTTTCATTCTGTAGGCCAAAAACATGAAAAATGGCTATTTTTCAGGGGCCGTAACCCCTATAAGGGGTCATCTGACAACTTCGACCCTATGAAGAATTTTGTAGAGCTAAATGGGCTGAACATTTAAGCAAGCAACAGCTAATATCTATCTGCAATAGTTTTCATTCTGTAGGCCAAAAACATGAAAAATCACTTTTTTCAGGGGCCGTAACCCCTATAAGGGGTCATCTGACAACTTCGACCCTGTGGAGAATTTTGTAGAGCTAAATGAGCTGAACATTTAAGCAAGCAACAGCTAATCTCTATCTGCAATAGTTTTCATTCTGTAGGCCAAAAACATGAAAAATGGCTATTTTTCAGGGGCCGTAACCCCTATAAGGGGTCATCTGACAACTTCGACCCTATGAAGAATTTTGTAGAGCTAAATGGGCTGAACATTTGAGCAAGCAACAGCTAATCTCTATCTGCAATAGTTTTCATTCTGTAGGACAAAAACATGAAAAATCGCTATTTTTCAGGGGTCGTAACCCCTATAAGGGGTCATCTGACAACTTCAACCCTATGGAGAATTTTGTAAAGCTAAATGAGCTGAACATTTAAGCAAGCAACAACTTATCTCTATCTGCAATAGTTTTCATTCTGTAGGCCAAAAACATGAAAAATCGCTATTTTTCAGGGGTCGTAACCCCTATAAGGAGTCATCTGACAACTTCAACCCTATGGAGAATTTCGTAGAGCTAAATGAGCTGAACATTTAAGCAATCAACAGCTAATCTCTATCTGCAATAGTTTTCATTCTGTAGGCCAAAAACATGAAAAATGGCTATTTTTCACCTTTAAGGGGCCGTAACCCCTATAAGGGGTCATCTGACAACTTCGACCCTATGGAGACTTTTGTAGAGTTAAATGAGCTGAACATTTAAGCAAGCAACAGCTAATCTCTATCTGCAATAGTTTTCATTCTGTAGGCCAAAAACATGAAAAAATGCTATTTTTCACCTTTAAAGGGCCGTAACCCTTATAAGGGGTCATCTGACAACTTTGACCAAATGGAGACTTTTGTAGAGCTTTTGATGCTGAATCAGTAGCGTGGCCTCAGATTTCCTCTATCTCTTATACTTTTTGATTTATAAGCCAAAAACAGTAGTCTGACCCCCCTAGTCTATTTTTAGTAACGGCGGCCATGTTTTTTATCGGATCAAAAATCAAAACACAAGTTTGGTGCAGGACACCCTAAGGATCATTCATACCAAGTTTCATTAAATTCTGTTTGGTAGTTTCAGAGGAGAAGATTTTTGAAAAATTGTTAACAGACGACGACGACGACAGACGACGACAGACGACAGACGACGACGACGGACGCCAAGTGATGGTAATAGCTCACATGGACCTTCGGTCCAGGTGAGCTAAAAAACCCAACATTTTTTTTTCATTTGGCGAGTAACAATAAGGGGGGTAATCCTATTTTTTTTCTTATTGTTACTCTTCAAATTCCGGATGAAAAAGGTGCCGTATCCGTAAACCGTTTCCGATTTTAGTGAAGGGGGTAACAATAAAAAAAATTATTGTTACCCGTAGAGGGTAATCGTAGCCAGTCCGTATAAAATTTTAATTGTGCGCGTGATAAGTTGTTTTCGAGAGTATACGCTGTGATGGATGGACAGCGCCAAACAAGGGATTATTTGAAGTGTCAAAAAGCCTTATATCTAATTACTGGTGATTGAAATTTCATTGTTTTATTGTTATTATAAGCATTTTCATGTCGAGTATTAGATTAAAAACAAATAGCTTTTTTTTACAAATAAGAAGAGGCCTATCGTGTCCCCAACATATCCAGAAATCTATATCAATTTGCTAATTAGCATATTATAATATCAGAAACGTTTACGGTCATAATTTTTTCTATAGGAGCAAATGGATATTATTTCTATATTGAATAAATTTCAATAAAAATATCTTGCACAAATGTTGCGGGGGTTGAATTTGAGAGTACACGACAATGGCTTTATATTGAGACACCCCTGGACATTGGGCTTTAAAATTTCAAGGTTCCTCAGTTGTGTGAAAATTTGAGGCGTGGGGTCCTTCATGAGCTATATAAAACATGGCGGATAATTGTACAAAATGAAGAAATTTCGGTTTTTGATACATTTTTTGCAAGTAATAACAAAATGTAAACAACTTGCGGGGGTTGAATTCTATGCATCAAACAGCAAATAATTACACAAAACAAACCATAAAACCATAGCTGATAACCTCTAGGTTCCCACGAAGCACAAAGGTGGTAAAATTCAAGTCGTCGGTTCTGTCAGACGTCCAATTCGCATCAAAATTTATTCAAAATGTTTGTTTTTATCCGCCAAAGAAACTTCGAGGAAGTCAATTTATTATTATAAACCATATCGGTTACGGGTAACACTCTAAAATATTCCGGATTTCTAAAAGTTTTAAAGAGTGCAAAGTACCAAAGATTTTCCCATTGAAAACAATGCTTTCCTGTCAAAATTCATAATTTTCTGTATGTCTCAAAATAAAAATTTTGGGTTTTAATTTCTATTCAGAAGAAAGTAAAATGTATATTGACATTTTTACCGGGTACGAAACTATATGGTCCCGTGGCTTTTACGGGACAAAAATTTATGTTTTAGTATGTACCTGAAAATTCATGCTTTTTTCTTTAGAAATTGCGGAAAAATAAAATGCGTTTTAACAATAATATTAACATGATTAAATCACGTTTCATATGTGGAATAAAGACGTAACTCACTGTACAATATTTCTACCAAAAATCATTTTTCATTTATAACCACACGTAAAAAGCCATGTATTTACTCCTGTATTGTATCTTCCCTTCACAGGCGATGACTTCACACACGTTCCTATTTGGTACCTTGCTACCTATACTGCGCGCATGCGCAATCAGAATCTTTCAACTCGTGGCCAAAAGTTGCGCGGACATCTTTGGACCAGGAATAAGTAAACTCCATACCATTTCGATATGAAATAAATTCTACAGAATTTTTTTCCAGAGGCCACCCCCACCCCAAAAAAGCGAACTTTTTGATAACAAAAAATTGCATTTTTCGGTCTTTTGTCTGAGAAGTTTTAAGCATATAATCCTACTTTTAGCTTTATTCTACAGTCCAAGATATTGATTTTGCAAAAATGATCTTACATACGAAAATTTGTCTTTTGAGTCCGAAAAATCGGGCCGAAAATACGGATAAATCTAATTGAATAAATACCAATATTTTTGAAACAGACTATAGGTACCGAGTAGTACAAATATGATAGACTGATGTTGGTTTTCCTAAAGATCCGCCTATATATTCGTCATTTTAAGTGAAAGGGTTACATTGTATTGGCTCATACTCGTTGAAGCAAACTGATTTTCAAGGGCGAATTTCGGCCGTTTATGTGAAAAAAGGCTATTTCTTTGAATTTTAATTTCCGGAAACTGGCTTTAAATAAAAAATCAAAATATTTTTTGTTCGAAACCCCATTAACCCCCCTAAAACCCTGGCATGACTACAAATTTCAGAAAGTTAAAGATTTTTTATCAAAAAAATATAAGGCTGGGTACCCCCTAAAAACGGCCTTTTTACGTTTATTTTGAAAAAGACTATAGAAATTTGAAATATCAATATTCAGAATGATTAAAATGTGCTAGATGTATTTTTTTCCTCTCAAATTTGAGAAAAAACGGTGTTTAAATGGTACATTTGGTGATATTTTTACTTTTTCTATTTTCGATATAGAGTGCAAAGTACCAAAGATTTTCCCATTGAAAACAATGCTTTCCTGTCAAAATTCATAATTTTCTGTATGTCTCAAAATAAAAATTTTGGGTTTTAATTTCTATTCAGAAGAAAGTAAAATGTATATTGACATTTTTACCGGGTACGAAACTATATGGTCCCGTGGCTTTTACGGGACAAAAATTTATGTTTTAGTATGTACCTGAAAATTCATGCTTTTTTCTTTAGAAATTGCGGAAAAATAAAATGCGTTTTAACAATAATATTAACATGATTAAATCACGTTTCATATGTGGAATAAAGACGTAACTCACTGTACAATATTTCTACCAAAAATCATTTTTCATTTATAACCACACGTAAAAAGCCATGTATTTACTCCTGTATTGTATCTTCCCTTCACAGGCGATGACTTCACACACGTTCCTATTTGGTACCTTGCTACCTATACTGCGCGCATGCGCAATCAGAATCTTTCAACTCGTGGCCAAAAGTTGCGCGGACATCTTTGGACCAGGAATAAGTAAACTCCATACCATTTCGATATGAAATAAATTCTACAGAATTTTTTTCCAGAGGCCACCCCCACCCCAAAAAAGCGAACTTTTTGATAACAAAAAATTGCATTTTTCGGTCTTTTGTCTGAGAAGTTTTAAGCATATAATCCTACTTTTAGCTTTATTCTACAGTCCAAGATATTGATTTTGCAAAAATGATCTTACATACGAAAATTTGTCTTTTGAGTCCGAAAAATCGGGCCGAAAATACGGATAAATCTAATTGAATAAATACCAATATTTTTGAAACAGACTATAGGTACCGAGTAGTACAAATATGATAGACTGATGTTGGTTTTCCTAAAGATCCGCCTATATATTCGTCATTTTAAGTGAAAGGGTTACATTGTATTGGCTCATACTCGTTGAAGCAAACTGATTTTCAAGGGCGAATTTCGGCCGTTTATGTGAAAAAAGGCTATTTCTTTGAATTTTAATTTCCGGAAACTGGCTTTAAATAAAAAATCAAAATATTTTTTGTTCGAAACCCCATTAACCCCCCTAAAACCCTGGCATGACTACAAATTTCAGAAAGTTAAAGATTTTTTATCAAAAAAATATAAGGCTGGGTACCCCCTAAAAACGGCCTTTTTACGTTTATTTTGAAAAAGACTATAGAAATTTGAAATATCAATATTCAGAATGATTAAAATGTGCTAGATGTATTTTTTTCCTCTCAAATTTGAGAAAAAACGGTGTTTAAATGGTACATTTGGTGATATTTTTACTTTTTCTATTTTCGATATAGAGTGCAAAGTACCAAAGATTTTCCCATTGAAAACAATGCTTTCCTGTCAAAATTCATAATTTTCTGTATGTCTCAAAATAAAAATTTTGGGTTTTAATTTCTATTCAGAAGAAAGTAAAATGTATATTGACATTTTTACCGGGTACGAAACTATATGGTCCCGTGGCTTTTACGGGACAAAAATTTATGTTTTAGTATGTACCTGAAAATTCATGCTTTTTTCTTTAGAAATTGCGGAAAAATAAAATGCGTTTTAACAATAATATTAACATGATTAAATCACGTTTCATATGTGGAATAAAGACGTAACTCACTGTACAATATTTCTACCAAAAATCATTTTTCATTTATAACCACACGTAAAAAGCCATGTATTTACTCCTGTATTGTATCTTCCCTTCACAGGCGATGACTTCACACACGTTCCTATTTGGTACCTTGCTACCTATACTGCGCGCATGCGCAATCAGAATCTTTCAACTCGTGGCCAAAAGTTGCGCGGACATCTTTGGACCAGGAATAAGTAAACTCCATACCATTTCGATATGAAATAAATTCTACAGAATTTTTTTCCAGAGGCCACCCCCACCCCAAAAAAGCGAACTTTTTGATAACAAAAAATTGCATTTTTCGGTCTTTTGTCTGAGAAGTTTTAAGCATATAATCCTACTTTTAGCTTTATTCTACAGTCCAAGATATTGATTTTGCAAAAATGATCTTACATACGAAAATTTGTCTTTTGAGTCCGAAAAATCGGGCCGAAAATACGGATAAATCTAATTGAATAAATACCAATATTTTTGAAACAGACTATAGGTACCGAGTAGTACAAATATGATAGACTGATGTTGGTTTTCCTAAAGATCCGCCTATATATTCGTCATTTTAAGTGAAAGGGTTACATTGTATTGGCTCATACTCGTTGAAGCAAACTGATTTTCAAGGGCGAATTTCGGCCGTTTATGTGAAAAAAGGCTATTTCTTTGAATTTTAATTTCCGGAAACTGGCTTTAAATAAAAAATCAAAATATTTTTTGTTCGAAACCCCATTAACCCCCCTAAAACCCTGGCATGACTACAAATTTCAGAAAGTTAAAGATTTTTTATCAAAAAAATATAAGGCTGGGTACCCCCTAAAAACGGCCTTTTTACGTTTATTTTGAAAAAGACTATAGAAATTTGAAATATCAATATTCAGAATGATTAAAATGTGCTAGATGTATTTTTTTCCTCTCAAATTTGAGAAAAAACGGTGTTTAAATGGTACATTTGGTGATATTTTTACTTTTTCTATTTTCGATATAGAGTGCAAAGTACCAAAGATTTTCCCATTGAAAACAATGCTTTCCTGTCAAAATTCATAATTTTCTGTATGTCTCAAAATAAAAATTTTGGGTTTTAATTTCTATTCAGAAGAAAGTAAAATGTATATTGACATTTTTACCGGGTACGAAACTATATGGTCCCGTGGCTTTTACGGGACAAAAATTTATGTTTTAGTATGTACCTGAAAATTCATGCTTTTTTCTTTAGAAATTGCGGAAAAATAAAATGCGTTTTAACAATAATATTAACATGATTAAATCACGTTTCATATGTGGAATAAAGACGTAACTCACTGTACAATATTTCTACCAAAAATCATTTTTCATTTATAACCACACGTAAAAAGCCATGTATTTACTCCTGTATTGTATCTTCCCTTCACAGGCGATGACTTCACACACGTTCCTATTTGGTACCTTGCTACCTATACTGCGCGCATGCGCAATCAGAATCTTTCAACTCGTGGCCAAAAGTTGCGCGGACATCTTTGGACCAGGAATAAGTAAACTCCATACCATTTCGATATGAAATAAATTCTACAGAATTTTTTTCCAGAGGCCACCCCCACCCCAAAAAAGCGAACTTTTTGATAACAAAAAATTGCATTTTTCGGTCTTTTGTCTGAGAAGTTTTAAGCATATAATCCTACTTTTAGCTTTATTCTACAGTCCAAGATATTGATTTTGCAAAAATGATCTTACATACGAAAATTTGTCTTTTGAGTCCGAAAAATCGGGCCGAAAATACGGATAAATCTAATTGAATAAATACCAATATTTTTGAAACAGACTATAGGTACCGAGTAGTACAAATATGATAGACTGATGTTGGTTTTCCTAAAGATCCGCCTATATATTCGTCATTTTAAGTGAAAGGGTTACATTGTATTGGCTCATACTCGTTGAAGCAAACTGATTTTCAAGGGCGAATTTCGGCCGTTTATGTGAAAAAAGGCTATTTCTTTGAATTTTAATTTCCGGAAACTGGCTTTAAATAAAAAATCAAAATATTTTTTGTTCGAAACCCCATTAACCCCCCTAAAACCCTGGCATGACTACAAATTTCAGAAAGTTAAAGATTTTTTATCAAAAAAATATAAGGCTGGGTACCCCCTAAAAACGGCCTTTTTACGTTTATTTTGAAAAAGACTATAGAAATTTGAAATATCAATATTCAGAATGATTAAAATGTGCTAGATGTATTTTTTTCCTCTCAAATTTGAGAAAAAACGGTGTTTAAATGGTACATTTGGTGATATTTTTACTTTTTCTATTTTCGATATAGAGTGCAAAGTACCAAAGATTTTCCCATTGAAAACAATGCTTTCCTGTCAAAATTCATAATTTTCTGTATGTCTCAAAATAAAAATTTTGGGTTTTAATTTCTATTCAGAAGAAAGTAAAATGTATATTGACATTTTTACCGGGTACGAAACTATATGGTCCCGTGGCTTTTACGGGACAAAAATTTATGTTTTAGTATGTACCTGAAAATTCATGCTTTTTTCTTTAGAAATTGCGGAAAAATAAAATGCGTTTTAACAATAATATTAACATGATTAAATCACGTTTCATATGTGGAATAAAGACGTAACTCACTGTACAATATTTCTACCAAAAATCATTTTTCATTTATAACCACACGTAAAAAGCCATGTATTTACTCCTGTATTGTATCTTCCCTTCACAGGCGATGACTTCACACACGTTCCTATTTGGTACCTTGCTACCTATACTGCGCGCATGCGCAATCAGAATCTTTCAACTCGTGGCCAAAAGTTGCGCGGACATCTTTGGACCAGGAATAAGTAAACTCCATACCATTTCGATATGAAATAAATTCTACAGAATTTTTTTCCAGAGGCCACCCCCACCCCAAAAAAGCGAACTTTTTGATAACAAAAAATTGCATTTTTCGGTCTTTTGTCTGAGAAGTTTTAAGCATATAATCCTACTTTTAGCTTTATTCTACAGTCCAAGATATTGATTTTGCAAAAATGATCTTACATACGAAAATTTGTCTTTTGAGTCCGAAAAATCGGGCCGAAAATACGGATAAATCTAATTGAATAAATACCAATATTTTTGAAACAGACTATAGGTACCGAGTAGTACAAATATGATAGACTGATGTTGGTTTTCCTAAAGATCCGCCTATATATTCGTCATTTTAAGTGAAAGGGTTACATTGTATTGGCTCATACTCGTTGAAGCAAACTGATTTTCAAGGGCGAATTTCGGCCGTTTATGTGAAAAAAGGCTATTTCTTTGAATTTTAATTTCCGGAAACTGGCTTTAAATAAAAAATCAAAATATTTTTTGTTCGAAACCCCATTAACCCCCCTAAAACCCTGGCATGACTACAAATTTCAGAAAGTTAAAGATTTTTTATCAAAAAAATATAAGGCTGGGTACCCCCTAAAAACGGCCTTTTTACGTTTATTTTGAAAAAGACTATAGAAATTTGAAATATCAATATTCAGAATGATTAAAATGTGCTAGATGTATTTTTTTCCTCTCAAATTTGAGAAAAAACGGTGTTTAAATGGTACATTTGGTGATATTTTTACTTTTTCTATTTTCGATATAGAGTGCAAAGTACCAAAGATTTTCCCATTGAAAACAATGCTTTCCTGTCAAAATTCATAATTTTCTGTATGTCTCAAAATAAAAATTTTGGGTTTTAATTTCTATTCAGAAGAAAGTAAAATGTATATTGACATTTTTACCGGGTACGAAACTATATGGTCCCGTGGCTTTTACGGGACAAAAATTTATGTTTTAGTATGTACCTGAAAATTCATGCTTTTTTCTTTAGAAATTGCGGAAAAATAAAATGCGTTTTAACAATAATATTAACATGATTAAATCACGTTTCATATGTGGAATAAAGACGTAACTCACTGTACAATATTTCTACCAAAAATCATTTTTCATTTATAACCACACGTAAAAAGCCATGTATTTACTCCTGTATTGTATCTTCCCTTCACAGGCGATGACTTCACACACGTTCCTATTTGGTACCTTGCTACCTATACTGCGCGCATGCGCAATCAGAATCTTTCAACTCGTGGCCAAAAGTTGCGCGGACATCTTTGGACCAGGAATAAGTAAACTCCATACCATTTCGATATGAAATAAATTCTACAGAATTTTTTTCCAGAGGCCACCCCCACCCCAAAAAAGCGAACTTTTTGATAACAAAAAATTGCATTTTTCGGTCTTTTGTCTGAGAAGTTTTAAGCATATAATCCTACTTTTAGCTTTATTCTACAGTCCAAGATATTGATTTTGCAAAAATGATCTTACATACGAAAATTTGTCTTTTGAGTCCGAAAAATCGGGCCGAAAATACGGATAAATCTAATTGAATAAATACCAATATTTTTGAAACAGACTATAGGTACCGAGTAGTACAAATATGATAGACTGATGTTGGTTTTCCTAAAGATCCGCCTATATATTCGTCATTTTAAGTGAAAGGGTTACATTGTATTGGCTCATACTCGTTGAAGCAAACTGATTTTCAAGGGCGAATTTCGGCCGTTTATGTGAAAAAAGGCTATTTCTTTGAATTTTAATTTCCGGAAACTGGCTTTAAATAAAAAATCAAAATATTTTTTGTTCGAAACCCCATTAACCCCCCTAAAACCCTGGCATGACTACAAATTTCAGAAAGTTAAAGATTTTTTATCAAAAAAATATAAGGCTGGGTACCCCCTAAAAACGGCCTTTTTACGTTTATTTTGAAAAAGACTATAGAAATTTGAAATATCAATATTCAGAATGATTAAAATGTGCTAGATGTATTTTTTTCCTCTCAAATTTGAGAAAAAACGGTGTTTAAATGGTACATTTGGTGATATTTTTACTTTTTCTATTTTCGATATAGAGTGCAAAGTACCAAAGATTTTCCCATTGAAAACAATGCTTTCCTGTCAAAATTCATAATTTTCTGTATGTCTCAAAATAAAAATTTTGGGTTTTAATTTCTATTCAGAAGAAAGTAAAATGTATATTGACATTTTTACCGGGTACGAAACTATATGGTCCCGTGGCTTTTACGGGACAAAAATTTATGTTTTAGTATGTACCTGAAAATTCATGCTTTTTTCTTTAGAAATTGCGGAAAAATAAAATGCGTTTTAACAATAATATTAACATGATTAAATCACGTTTCATATGTGGAATAAAGACGTAACTCACTGTACAATATTTCTACCAAAAATCATTTTTCATTTATAACCACACGTAAAAAGCCATGTATTTACTCCTGTATTGTATCTTCCCTTCACAGGCGATGACTTCACACACGTTCCTATTTGGTACCTTGCTACCTATACTGCGCGCATGCGCAATCAGAATCTTTCAACTCGTGGCCAAAAGTTGCGCGGACATCTTTGGACCAGGAATAAGTAAACTCCATACCATTTCGATATGAAATAAATTCTACAGAATTTTTTTCCAGAGGCCACCCCCACCCCAAAAAAGCGAACTTTTTGATAACAAAAAATTGCATTTTTCGGTCTTTTGTCTGAGAAGTTTTAAGCATATAATCCTACTTTTAGCTTTATTCTACAGTCCAAGATATTGATTTTGCAAAAATGATCTTACATACGAAAATTTGTCTTTTGAGTCCGAAAAATCGGGCCGAAAATACGGATAAATCTAATTGAATAAATACCAATATTTTTGAAACAGACTATAGGTACCGAGTAGTACAAATATGATAGACTGATGTTGGTTTTCCTAAAGATCCGCCTATATATTCGTCATTTTAAGTGAAAGGGTTACATTGTATTGGCTCATACTCGTTGAAGCAAACTGATTTTCAAGGGCGAATTTCGGCCGTTTATGTGAAAAAAGGCTATTTCTTTGAATTTTAATTTCCGGAAACTGGCTTTAAATAAAAAATCAAAATATTTTTTGTTCGAAACCCCATTAACCCCCCTAAAACCCTGGCATGACTACAAATTTCAGAAAGTTAAAGATTTTTTATCAAAAAAATATAAGGCTGGGTACCCCCTAAAAACGGCCTTTTTACGTTTATTTTGAAAAAGACTATAGAAATTTGAAATATCAATATTCAGAATGATTAAAATGTGCTAGATGTATTTTTTTCCTCTCAAATTTGAGAAAAAACGGTGTTTAAATGGTACATTTGGTGATATTTTTACTTTTTCTATTTTCGATATAGAGTGCAAAGTACCAAAGATTTTCCCATTGAAAACAATGCTTTCCTGTCAAAATTCATAATTTTCTGTATGTCTCAAAATAAAAATTTTGGGTTTTAATTTCTATTCAGAAGAAAGTAAAATGTATATTGACATTTTTACCGGGTACGAAACTATATGGTCCCGTGGCTTTTACGGGACAAAAATTTATGTTTTAGTATGTACCTGAAAATTCATGCTTTTTTCTTTAGAAATTGCGGAAAAATAAAATGCGTTTTAACAATAATATTAACATGATTAAATCACGTTTCATATGTGGAATAAAGACGTAACTCACTGTACAATATTTCTACCAAAAATCATTTTTCATTTATAACCACACGTAAAAAGCCATGTATTTACTCCTGTATTGTATCTTCCCTTCACAGGCGATGACTTCACACACGTTCCTATTTGGTACCTTGCTACCTATACTGCGCGCATGCGCAATCAGAATCTTTCAACTCGTGGCCAAAAGTTGCGCGGACATCTTTGGACCAGGAATAAGTAAACTCCATACCATTTCGATATGAAATAAATTCTACAGAATTTTTTTCCAGAGGCCACCCCCACCCCAAAAAAGCGAACTTTTTGATAACAAAAAATTGCATTTTTCGGTCTTTTGTCTGAGAAGTTTTAAGCATATAATCCTACTTTTAGCTTTATTCTACAGTCCAAGATATTGATTTTGCAAAAATGATCTTACATACGAAAATTTGTCTTTTGAGTCCGAAAAATCGGGCCGAAAATACGGATAAATCTAATTGAATAAATACCAATATTTTTGAAACAGACTATAGGTACCGAGTAGTACAAATATGATAGACTGATGTTGGTTTTCCTAAAGATCCGCCTATATATTCGTCATTTTAAGTGAAAGGGTTACATTGTATTGGCTCATACTCGTTGAAGCAAACTGATTTTCAAGGGCGAATTTCGGCCGTTTATGTGAAAAAAGGCTATTTCTTTGAATTTTAATTTCCGGAAACTGGCTTTAAATAAAAAATCAAAATATTTTTTGTTCGAAACCCCATTAACCCCCCTAAAACCCTGGCATGACTACAAATTTCAGAAAGTTAAAGATTTTTTATCAAAAAAATATAAGGCTGGGTACCCCCTAAAAACGGCCTTTTTACGTTTATTTTGAAAAAGACTATAGAAATTTGAAATATCAATATTCAGAATGATTAAAATGTGCTAGATGTATTTTTTTCCTCTCAAATTTGAGAAAAAACGGTGTTTAAATGGTACATTTGGTGATATTTTTACTTTTTCTATTTTCGATATAGAGTGCAAAGTACCAAAGATTTTCCCATTGAAAACAATGCTTTCCTGTCAAAATTCATAATTTTCTGTATGTCTCAAAATAAAAATTTTGGGTTTTAATTTCTATTCAGAAGAAAGTAAAATGTATATTGACATTTTTACCGGGTACGAAACTATATGGTCCCGTGGCTTTTACGGGACAAAAATTTATGTTTTAGTATGTACCTGAAAATTCATGCTTTTTTCTTTAGAAATTGCGGAAAAATAAAATGCGTTTTAACAATAATATTAACATGATTAAATCACGTTTCATATGTGGAATAAAGACGTAACTCACTGTACAATATTTCTACCAAAAATCATTTTTCATTTATAACCACACGTAAAAAGCCATGTATTTACTCCTGTATTGTATCTTCCCTTCACAGGCGATGACTTCACACACGTTCCTATTTGGTACCTTGCTACCTATACTGCGCGCATGCGCAATCAGAATCTTTCAACTCGTGGCCAAAAGTTGCGCGGACATCTTTGGACCAGGAATAAGTAAACTCCATACCATTTCGATATGAAATAAATTCTACAGAATTTTTTTCCAGAGGCCACCCCCACCCCAAAAAAGCGAACTTTTTGATAACAAAAAATTGCATTTTTCGGTCTTTTGTCTGAGAAGTTTTAAGCATATAATCCTACTTTTAGCTTTATTCTACAGTCCAAGATATTGATTTTGCAAAAATGATCTTACATACGAAAATTTGTCTTTTGAGTCCGAAAAATCGGGCCGAAAATACGGATAAATCTAATTGAATAAATACCAATATTTTTGAAACAGACTATAGGTACCGAGTAGTACAAATATGATAGACTGATGTTGGTTTTCCTAAAGATCCGCCTATATATTCGTCATTTTAAGTGAAAGGGTTACATTGTATTGGCTCATACTCGTTGAAGCAAACTGATTTTCAAGGGCGAATTTCGGCCGTTTATGTGAAAAAAGGCTATTTCTTTGAATTTTAATTTCCGGAAACTGGCTTTAAATAAAAAATCAAAATATTTTTTGTTCGAAACCCCATTAACCCCCCTAAAACCCTGGCATGACTACAAATTTCAGAAAGTTAAAGATTTTTTATCAAAAAAATATAAGGCTGGGTACCCCCTAAAAACGGCCTTTTTACGTTTATTTTGAAAAAGACTATAGAAATTTGAAATATCAATATTCAGAATGATTAAAATGTGCTAGATGTATTTTTTTCCTCTCAAATTTGAGAAAAAACGGTGTTTAAATGGTACATTTGGTGATATTTTTACTTTTTCTATTTTCGATATAGAGTGCAAAGTACCAAAGATTTTCCCATTGAAAACAATGCTTTCCTGTCAAAATTCATAATTTTCTGTATGTCTCAAAATAAAAATTTTGGGTTTTAATTTCTATTCAGAAGAAAGTAAAATGTATATTGACATTTTTACCGGGTACGAAACTATATGGTCCCGTGGCTTTTACGGGACAAAAATTTATGTTTTAGTATGTACCTGAAA
Organism: Arcuatula senhousia; assembly: GCA_963971305.1. Lineage (NCBI taxonomy): Eukaryota > Metazoa > Mollusca > Bivalvia > Mytilida > Mytilidae > Arcuatula > Arcuatula senhousia. The sequence goes on from CAXARO010001142.1 coordinate 23,019, forward strand.
ATTCATGCTTTTTTCTTTAGAAATTGCGGAAAAATAAAATGCGTTTTAACAATAATATTAACATGATTAAATCACGTTTCATATGTGGAATAAAGACGTAACTCACTGTACAATATTTCTACCAAAAATCATTTTTCATTTATAACCACACGTAAAAAGCCATGTATTTACTCCTGTATTGTATCTTCCCTTCACAGGCGATGACTTCACACACGTTCCTATTTGGTACCTTGCTACCTATACTGCGCGCATGCGCAATCAGAATCTTTCACTCGTGGCCAAAAGTTGCGCGGACATCTTTGGACCAGGAATAAGTAAACTCCATACCATTTCGATATGAAATAAATTCTACAGAATTTTTTCCAGGAGGCCACCCCCACCCCAAAAAAGCGAACTTTTTGATAACAAAAAATTGCATTTTTCGGTCTTTTGTCTGAGAAGTTTTAAGCATATAATCCTACTTTTAGCTTTATTCTACAGTCCAAGATATTGATTTGCAAAAATGATCTTACATACGAAAATTTGTCTTTTGAGTCCGAAAAATCGGGCCGAAAATACGGATAAATCTAATTGAATAAATACCAATATTTTTGAAACAGACTATAGGTACCGAGTAGTACAAATATGATAGACTGATGTTGGTTTTCCTAAAGATCCGCCTATATATTCGTCATTTTAAGTGAAAGGGTTACATTGTATTGGCTCATACTCGTTGAAGCAAACTGATTTTCAAGGGCGAATTTCGGCCGTTTATGTGAAAAAAGGCTATTTCTTGAATTTTAATTTCCGGAAACTGGCTTTAAATAAAAATCAAAATATTTTTTGTTCGAAACCCCATTAACCCCCCTAAAACCCTGGCATGACTACAAATTTCAGAAAGTTAAAGATTTTTTATCAAAAAAATATAAGGCTGGGTACCCCCTAAAAACGGCCTTTTTACGTTTATTTTGAAAAAGACTATAGAAATTTGAAATATCAATATTCAGAATGATTAAAATGTGCTAGATGTATTTTTTTCCTCTCAAATTTGAGAAAAAACGGTGTTTAAATGGTACATTTGGTGATATTTTTACTTTTTCTATTTTCGATATAGAGTGCAAAGTACAAAGATTTTCCCATTGAAAACAATGCTTTCCTGTCAAAATTCATAATTTTCTGTATGTCTCAAAATAAAAATTTTGGGTTTTAATTTCTATTCAGAAGAAAGTAAAATGTATATTGACATTTTTACCGGGTACGAAACTATATGGTCCCGTGGCTTTTACGGGACAAAAATTTATGTTTTAGTATGTACCTGAAAATTCATGCTTTTTTCTTAGAAATTGCGGAAAAATAAAATGCGTTTTAACAATAATATTAACATGATTAAATCACGTTTCATATGTGGAATAAAGACGTAACTCACTGTACAATATTTCTACCAAAAATCATTTTTCATTTATAACCACACGTAAAAAGCCATGTATTTACTCCTGTATTGTATCTTCCCTTCACAGGCGATGACTTCACACACGTTCCTATTTGGTACCTTGCTACCTATACTGCGCGCATGCGCAATCAGAATCTTTCAACTCGTGGCCAAAAGTTGCGCGGACATCTTTGGACCAGGAATAAGTAAACTCCATACCATTTCGATATGAAATAAATTCTACAGAATTTTTTTCCAGAGGCCACCCCCACCCCAAAAAAGCGAACTTTTTGATAACAAAAAATTGCATTTTTCGGTCTTTTGTCTGAGAAGTTTTAAGCATATAATCCTACTTTTAGCTTTATTCTACAGTCCAAGATATTGATTTTGCAAAAATGATCTTACATACGAAATTTGTCTTTTGAGTCCGAAAAAATCGGGCCGAAAATACGGATAAATCTAATTGAATAAATACCAATATTTTTGAAACAGACTATAGGTACCGAGTAGTACAAATATGATAGACTGATGTTGGTTTTCCTAAAGATCCGCCTATATATTCGTCATTTTAAGTGAAAGGGTTACATTGTATTGGCTCATACTCGTTGAAGCAAACTGATTTTCAAGGGCGAATTTCGGCCGTTTATGTGAAAAAAGGCTATTTCTTTGAATTTTTAATTTCCGGAAACTGGCTTTAAATAAAAAATCAAAATATTTTTTGTTCGAAACCCCATTAACCCCCCTAAAACCCTGGCATGACTACAAATTTCAGAAAGTTAAAGATTTTTTATCAAAAAAATATAAGGCTGGGTACCCCTAAAAACGGCCTTTTTACGTTTATTTTGAAAAAGACTATAGAAATTTGAAATATCAATATTCAGAATGATTAAAATGTGCTAGATGTATTTTTTTCCTCTCAAATTTGAGAAAAAACGGTGTTTAAATGGTACATTTGGTGATATTTTTACTTTTTCTATTTTCGATATAGAGTGCAAAGTACCAAAGATTTTCCCATTGAAAACAATGCTTTCCTGTCAAAATTCATAATTTTCTGTATGTCTCAAAATAAAAATTTTGGGTTTTAATTTCTATTCAGAAGAAAGTAAAATGTATATTGACATTTTTACCGGGTACGAAACTATATGGTCCCGTGGCTTTTACGGGACAAAATTTATGTTTTAGTATGTACCTGAAAATTCATGCTTTTTTCTTTAGAAATTGCGGAAAAATAAAATGCGTTTTAACAATAATATTAACATGATTAAATCACGTTTCATATGTGGAATAAAGACGTAACTCACTGTACAATATTTCTACCAAAAATCATTTTTCATTTATAACCACACGTAAAAAGCCATGTATTTACTCCTGTATTGTATCTTCCCTTCACAGGCGATGACTTCACACACGTTCCTATTTGGTACCTTGCTACCTATACTGCGCGCATGCGCAATCAGAATCTTTCAACTCGTGGCCAAAAAGTTGCGCGGACATCTTTGGACCAGGAATAAGTAAACTCCATACCATTTCGATATGAAATAAATTCTACAGAATTTTTTTCCAGAGGCCACCCCCACCCCAAAAAAGCGAACTTTTTGATAACAAAAAATTGCATTTTTCGGTCTTTTGTCTGAGAAGTTTTAAGCATATAATCCTACTTTTAGCTTTATTCTACAGTCCAAGATATTGATTTTGCAAAAATGATCTTACATACGAAAATTTGTCTTTGAGTCCGAAAAATCGGGCCGAAAATACGGATAAATCTAATTGAATAAATACCAATATTTTTGAAACAGACTATAGGTACCGAGTAGTACAAATATGATAGACTGATGTTGGTTTTCCTAAAGATCCGCCTATATATTCGTCATTTTAAGTGAAAGGGTTACATTGTATTGGCTCATACTCGTTGAAGCAAACTGATTTTCAGGGCGAATTTCGGCCGTTTATGTGAAAAAAGGCTATTTCTTTGAATTTTAATTTCGGAAACTGGCTTTAATAAAAAATCAAAATATTTTTGTTCGAAACCCCATTAACCCCCCTAAAACCCTGGCATGACTACAAATTTCAGAAAGTTAAAGATTTTTTATCAAAAAAATATAAGGCTGGGTACCCCCTAAAAACGGCCTTTTTACGTTTATTTTGAAAAAGACTATAGAAATTTGAAATATCAATATTCAGAATGATTAAAATGTGCTAGATGTATTTTTTTCCTCTCAAATTTGAGAAAAAACGGTGTTTAAATGGTACATTTGGTGATATTTTTACTTTTTCTATTTTCGATATAGAGTGCAAAGTACCAAAGATTTTCCCATTGAAAACAATGCTTTCCTGTCAAAATTCATAATTTTCTGTATGTCTCAAAATAAAAATTTTGGGTTTTAATTTCTATTCAGAAGAAAGTAAAATGTATATTGACATTTTACCGGGTACGAAACTATATGGTCCCGTGGCTTTTACGGGACAAAAATTTATGTTTTAGTATGTACCTGAAAATTCATGCTTTTTTCTTTAGAAATTGCGGAAAAATAAAATGCGTTTTAACAATAATATTAACATGATTAAATCACGTTTCATATGTGGAATAAAGACGTAACTCACTGTACAATATTTCTACCAAAAATCATTTTTCATTTATAACCACACGTAAAAAGCCATGTATTTACTCCTGTATTGTATCTTCCCTTCACAGGCGATGACTTCACACACGTTCCTATTTGGTACCTTGCTACCTATACTGCGCGCATGCGCAATCAGAATCTTTCACTCGTGGCCAAAAGTTGCGCGGACATCTTTGGACCAGGAATAAGTAAACTCCATACCATTTCGATATGAAATAAATTCTACAGAATTTTTTTCCAGAGGCCACCCCCCACCCCAAAAAAGCGAACTTTTTGATAACAAAAAATTGCATTTTTCGGTCTTTTGTCTGAGAAGTTTTAAGCATATAATCCTACTTTTAGCTTTATTCTACAGTCCAAGATATTGATTTTGCAAAATGATCTTACATACGAAAATTTGTCTTTTGAGTCCGAAAAATCGGGCCGAAAATACGGATAAATCTAATTGAATAAATACCAATATTTTTGAAACAGACTATAGGTACCGAGTAGTACAAATATGATAGACTGATGTTGGTTTTCCTAAAGATCCGCCTATATATTCGTCATTTTAAGTGAAAGGGTTACATTG
>CAXARO010001143.1:0-82640 GCA_963971305.1 Arcuatula senhousia
GCACTAAGCAACAGGTAGGAAGAAAAAAAATACAGGAAAGCAATTTATGATTGGCATTAATTTTTATGTTTTCCATGGATTGCAGCGAACAACAAAATTTGATTCATAACAAATACAATGTACATGTATGAAATTTAAGATGGCTTTCCATAAAATAAAAAGTCCAAACCATGAATTCAATAATCCATGAAGAAGTGCTTTCATATTAGCACAGTGGTACAAATTTAACACAAATGTACACTAACAATGCTATTTTATTTACACATTAATTTAGTCTTCAGGGTTTTGGATCAAATCCAGGTTTGTAATTTGCAAAAAACAAACAGACTTTCCCACCTGTATGTAATTAGATTTGTCTGTTACCTGCCCAAGGTTGATGGTTGTCTCAGATTACTCTGTTTACCCCCACTATTAAAACTGATCGGCTCTACATGCATTTGACTCAGGTGCATGAAAAAAGGACATTAACATCTTCACACACACACACATTAATTTAGTCACCAGCATTATTCCACTAAATCGACTTTAAAATCAATATTTGTTATACAGTTAGACAGTCATATTTGAATTTTGTAACATAAAAGAAAAGGAGAACAAAGTTAAATTCCTTAATCTATATTTTTGTGTTTGAATATAAAAACAGTCTCATCATTCTAGGATCAAATTAAAATCTTGTAAGACATTCACACCCATGGGTGGATCCAGAAATTTTCAAAACTAGAGGGGAGGTTCCACCCACATTTCAATATGCAGGAAGCTCACTGAGAGGGTTCCAGAATAATTCTACAGAAAATCTACAAAAAATAACTAAATGGTTAAGTTGGTTCAACCCCTGACCCCCCCCTCCCACTTGATCATGTTGATCCACCACTGACACCCACTGACCAATGAAATCTACTTGAAAAAAATTGTTGTCTTATTATCATTGTAATTCTAAGCAAATGGTTATGATTTTTTACAGGCATTAGAAGTAATAAAACAGTTGACAGAATCTGAAACCATCAAGATACAAAAAGCTCTGATGAGATTAAAGGTTACAGTGCCAGGTAATGCATACAAGGCCAATATAACAAGAATCAGAGATTCACACCCACCCCAAATTTCAGCCATCTGAATAACATTTATTTTGATTTTTTAGCAAATGATGTTCATTTTTCGGGTATTTCTTTTAAAATGGCAGAACATGGTATCAAAATGGATAAAAAAGGAAAAATAAAATTTGTCCACCCAACCCATATTTTCAAGAAATTTGGATGAGAATCTAGGAAATATTTTATCATGGTCCTATGATGAGATCTCAAGATATACCAGTATATACACGTAGATCATTCTACACTTTTCTTCTTAAGTTATCTATATCTAGTTGAGTATCAGATGAGACTGGTAGGGTGAGTTTGATACAAAATTAGATGTAGAAAGTATCCAAAAAAAGGTTGCAATATTTTTCATTTTGATAATTCAAAAAAATACTTAAACAATTTTTAATGTGGAATCATGTTGCATTATATCATAGTACATTGTATATCATACTTCCTCACAGTAATCAATTATTTCCACCTGATATTTTTTTAAGTATAATGGACTTTCTTCATTAGGGCTGTTCCATAATTTTACGTGTGTGTGGGGGTGGGGAGTCGGGAGGAACTTCTATTACATTTATGGTGGGTGATGGGTGTTTGAGAAAGATTTTGTTCAGATACAATGATAAAAAATTTTAAGTTATTATTAGATGGGTCGTGGAGTAAAGAAAAAGGTGGTGCCTCCTGACCTCCCCACACATTTAATTCTGGAACAGCCCTTACTTAAAGATATCAGGCAAGTGAAATCAAACAAGAATATGTCCAAAAGACATACATGTAAATCCTCATCTGGCAACATTTGGGGTGGACTTATGATTGAGAGATAAAGGACCTCATCACTCCCCCATTGTACATGTTGTAGATAGGGCATAAAAATATTAATATTACATGTATATAAAAGACAGAACACTGATAATGATAACTGATAATTATGAGTTGAATATTTTAGTTTGTTCAATATTTTCCATAAGATTACCGGTATGGTTTCCTTACCCTAAGATTGGGGCTCCCATGGGGTAAAAACCACCTGCAACCTGAAGGCTTTTAATGGGACAACTTCTTACCTACCTTAAAAATTCATAAAAAACACCTGCAACATCAATTAAAAGTTGACCCCAAAGAACCAAAGAGATTATAGAAACAACCTTGCACTTCTGAGTGGGGTATCCTGCTTGAGCCTGAAGTTTTAAACATAAAATGAGTCTTTATTTTCAATGTTCTTGTTTATTTTTTTTTTACAGCAAAAGATGGTAAAAAGGTACGAGAAAAAATAAGAAAAATTGCCAAAAAGATAGAAAGTGATGATTTTGATGATGATCTGGAAATGGTGGGTATTTAATGAGGCCTTTTTAGGATATATTATGTTTAGGATATGGGATAGTTGCCTTTTAATTGAATGGGTTATGGTCAGTGCTCTAGGATTTTTTTTAATCTCACTTACCCATATTTAAAATTGCTAAAAATGCACTTACCCACAATAGACATTTATGAAGAAAACTTCCAAATTCCACTTACCCTGGGTTTAATTTCACTTTCCCTGTGTAATGAGAAATGGGAATCCTAGAACACTGATGGTATTTTTAATATAAAATTTACTAGGACATGGGATCTTTTTATGACTAAAAAAGGAACTTTCAATTATCATTATTGGATATTTAAGTCCATAATTTTATAGAAAATGCATTATGGGATATTGATTTCCTACACTAAACTGCTAAATAAAGCCTCAAAACTTGAAAATAAAAAAAATCACAACCAATTAACATAATTATTGTCTATAAAATACATGTACCATGATAATGGCCTTGCCATGAAACAAATGAAGCATTAGAGTTAAATGACAGGGGATGAGAGGCACTTTTTAACCACCTATAAATTTAATAAATAATTTGACTCTTGCTTCTTTATAAAAAAAAATTGTTTTTATACCTACCAATAGTAATTGATTGACAGAAATTAATAATATGATAATCAAATAAGTGTTTTACATGTCTATCAAATAAAATGTATTTGCATGTTTTTGCAGTGACCAGGGTTTTATTTTTACCAGTTTCTTTTATTATATGAATATAAACATGGGGTATTACTGATTATTGTTTACTGTTGGCAAACTGAAGACAGTAAAAAAAAATTTTTACAAAGAAGAGGACTATAGGGAAAAAGGTTAACAGCAAACAAGGGGTAGACTGTTGTCTACCATTTCTACATATTGACTTTTTCTTTGTTAAAAGTCATGGGCAGTCTTCAAGTTTGCCAGTGTTAACAATTGCCAATAATAACCTGTGATAATGTACCATTCAAGTATTAACCAAAGATGGCCAAACTAATGTCTTGTGGGATATTTTCGCGAGGTTCCAGTTTTTTGCTTTAGTTTATTCAAGAGGTCTGAATAATCACTAAAATATAAGATCACTTAAAACATTATGTGCTTTGCATTGTACACACTCTAGATTCTGTAAATGCAAAAAATCAATACCCCTAGATTAAAACATCCCCCTTTTGGAAAAAAAATTGTGAAATTTGCAACTCCCTAAAATTACCCGCTATAAGGTATATAGCCTATTTCATATAGTGTAATGTGTTGAGAAGTGCACCTAACACGATCAAATAAGACAAACAAACAAGTGTCTTTTACATGACCAATTACACTATCTATTATATCTATTTTTAGGTCATTTTGGTTGATCCTGGATGCTTTCGTGAGATAGATGACCTTGTAAGGTCAGATACTAAAGGAAAAGGTCAACTGGAGGTCATAAGTTTGAAGGATGTGGAAGAAGGAGATGAAATGATGTAATAATTTGCAATATTTACTGAAAATTTATATATTGTTTTTAATAAATTATTCAAACTTCTAAGCTGTTGTTTTTGCATTTATAGAATTCACCTCTGGTAAAGTCATATAGGATGTGTTAAGATGTGTTGACCAAACCAGCTGAAAAATGACAGGACAAAATCAGCTCCAATGGACATGGTCTGAATTTCCTTCATTTATTAACTTACCTGGCCACACGCCATGTTAGCTTATGCCATAAATGCACATAAAAATTTCAAAGATGCTCTTCTATTATACTGCTGAACCAATTTAACTAAAACTTTGCAGGAATTATATATATTACATGTTGGCAACAAAGAATCCCCATTTTAAAGGGATAAATGGCTTGTAACTCAACAACTATAACCAATAGAAAGAATCTGAAGGATCTTCAGAACTTAAAGCTTCTCCATTAGGTCAAAGTTGTCCGATGACTCCTTATTTGGGTTTTGACCACTTCAAAGGTAAAAAATTGTTTATTTGTGTTTTTATACGACCGCAAAAAAATTGCGGTCGTATTATGGTATGATGCTGTTGTCGTTGTCGTCGTCGTTGTCTGTTAACTTTTTAGTTTTTCCACAACAACTTTAGTTCCAGTTATCTGATTGCTATGAAACTTGACAATGATGTTTCTTACTATAAAAGGATGGATGGGATTGATTTTGGGGTCCCCCCATTTTTGGTTTAGAAATTAGAGGCCAAAAAGAGCCAAAAATACTACTTTTTTGTTTGTTTCCACTATAACTTTAGTTCTAGTAATCTGATTGCTTTGAAATTTGACAGTAATGTTCCTTACCATACAAGGATGAATGCGATTGATTTTGGGGGTCCCCTCTTTTTTTGTTTCGAAATTAGGGGCCCAAAAGGGGCAAAAAATTCAAATATTTTTTTCCCAAAACATTATTCTTTTCAAGAGTAGAATACAAAATTGAAAATTTATATTTTTACCCCCTGGGTCAAAAGTTGATCAGAGAAGCATGTGTCAAAAACCTTTGTCAGTCCACCATGGGCTGCATGTGTCCAGAACAATAGACTATCCATATTGGACCTAAATAATAAGGGGCAAAAAAACGTACAGGGTTCAACATGTTGCGGTCGTATCATACAGGGCTCGGCGAAGCTTTTTATTGCCCTATAGAATGAAAACTAAGAGAAAAGCTTTTGCTTGCTTATAACCTTTACCTCATTAAATCTATAAAAGTCTCCATTGTGTCGAAGTTGTCAGATTACCTGTTATAGGGATTTTGGCTCCTCAAATGTTGAAAATAGTATTTTTGCCCCTACCCTTCCCCCAGATTTCCATCAGAATTCCGTCAAATTTCCATCACTAAATTCTATCAATTTCCATCATGTTGATGGAACTTGATGGAGTATTGGCACTGTTTTTCCATCAAAAATTTTGTTTGACGGAAACTGATGGAAAAAAGTAGCGGAAAATATTGATGGGAACTTGATGGAAATTGATAGAAAGTTGATGGAATCTTGATGGAAAATTGACGGAATCTTGATGGAAAGTTGATGGAATCTCAGTGGAAAGTTAGCATTTTTCTCTGATAGAAAAGAATGGAAACTGACAGAAATATTTTCATCCGACCAATCATGGCTGAAAAAGTAGGCCAATAGCATTGACCTAAGATGTGTACCTAAAATTTGGAAATACAAAATAAATTATTTATGTATTGTAATTTTTCTGTGAAATAGAAGTGTAAAATGAGCATTGTTTTAATTTTTTTTTATATTAGGAAACAGACAATTTGCTATTAAAGAAAGCATAATACATGTAAGTTCTGCAAAATATCATACCTCAATCTACACAAAGAAGTTTTGCATTTATACAGAGCTTATGTTGACTTATAATGTATTGTTAATCCAGGTATAGCATGAGTGTGTCTATACTTTGGAAAGAAAATCTTATTACCTGCCATGTATTTGGAAATGGGGAAAAAGGGGAAAATATGGAATAACTAAATACTTTTAATAAATGATTTTCTATACATATACGATAAAAATCTAAAACTGCACCTGAATAAACCTACTCCCTTTTCATGTGTTTTTGCTGTGTTTAGACAATTTGATGTATTTCTGAATCTTAAAAGGAAATAATTCATCAAAATTGCAAAATTTTAACTTCTGAAGTTAGAATTGTGGAAGTAATTCAACAACTGAAATACATGCACTATAGATGAATAAAATTTGTGTACTTACAGTATCTTCGTCTTGTAAAATTTGTCTCATTGAACAGACACAATGTTATTTCTGCTAGCAAATTCAAGACTAAAAAAAAAACTGATGATGTAATAGATGACATCATCAAGTGCACTTAGGTCAAACTTTCCATCAAGATTCCGTCAATAGTTCAGCAGGTGCAAGTTTTTTCCGCCACACTATAACATTACTGATTTTTTCCATCAAGTTTTTCTATAAATTTCCGTCATGATCTTTATTTCTATCAATTTTCCGCCAATTTTCTATTGAAAGATAATTTCCATCAATTTTCTGCCAACTTTCCATCAAAAGATGATTTTCCATCAATTTTCAATCAGCTTTCCTTTGGAAACAATTTTCCATCAGTATTCTAATAACATTTCCGTCAGCGTTTTTTTTTAATGGAAATAGTAGAATTTTTTCCATCAAGCATGTGTTGACGGAATTTTTTCCATTGGCTTTAACTTTTCTATCAACTTCCATCAGTATTCTATCAAAAAGTCTAATTCTTGACGGAAATCCATCAATTTCCATCAAATTCTATCAGAAAATTGACGGAAATGAAAGAAACTGATGGAATTCTGAGGGAAGGGTATTAAATAATAAAAAAAAAAAAAAACATTTCAGATATAAAAAAGCTGTTGCTTGCTCAAACCTTCAGCTCATTAAATTATACAAAAGTCTCCATTGGGTCAAAGTTGTCAGATAATCCCCCTTTTAATGTCAAAAATAGTGCTTTTGTGTATTTGCCCTATAGAATTATAACTATTGCAGATAAGGAAAATCTCAATCTGATTAAAATCAGATCTATCATGCAGAGACAGTGAGGAACAATTGATTGATCTGATTTTGATCTGATTTTAATCAGATTGAAAAAAATCTTTAATTTGCTGAAACATTCAGCTTATTTTAAAAGCTCTACAACTGTCTGGGTTAAAAATGGCAGATTATCTCATATCTTAGAATAGACCCTTAAGGTCATAAGGACCAGGTGAGCGATTCTGGCTCCTGTCAGCCCCTTGTAACAAAAACTTTATCACTAAATGGAGACCTTACCAAATTAATTTTTATGTGACCTACAGAAGGAACATTAAGGGGCCCTATGTGTCACTGTTGTCACCAATTTCCGTTGCAGTTTTCTCTGCAGGTTGATTCCTGGTATTTAACTAGCAGGTAAACGTTCTATCATGCTGTCACTCTGTATTATGGTCCTGACTTAAAATTTCATTTCTCATATTTAGCTTAGTAGTCATCAATATTACCTATAAGACCAATTAGTCAATTAGCAATATAATTATCACCTAGAATGGATTTTAAATAGTTTAGAATGAAATGTTTTTAAAAAGGACAAAATCAGTTGCAGAATGTATTCCAATGAAAAAAAATTAAAAACAAATCCTATTGATGAATTGATGACATTCATCAGTAAAAAGCTTATTGGTTACAATTTATTTTATATTTGATAAGAACAAAAGCGTACTAACAACCTTTCACTAGAACAAAAACCTGAAGTGTCCAATTACAAGACCTAACACTGCTGACGACTCACCAAGAACAAAGAGCTATTTAATTGTTTCCATACCTGCTGGTGACCACTCACCATATCAACAACTTGGTGACTGTTTACCAGGAACAAAACCAGTGGCTGGTGACCGTACAACAGGAAGAAAAAAAAATATGGTAAAAGTAGTATATGTTTGGAATTATTCTTGATTGCCATGAAGCTTTCCTTTAAAAAGGAGTAGAGCCACGAAGGCCCTAAATCGGCCCAAAAATTCAACTTAGATATACTTCCTTGTAATTGCTCCCTTGATGTTCATTAGAATCATGAATATTTTATTAATTGCAATATCTTTTGGTTTAATTGTTTATCAACAAGGAGGACAGTGAGCTAAAAATCAGTGTATTTTGTACAAAATCTTGTTTTTTTTTACATTTTTCATTGATTTTCATGTATATACAATTACAAGCCATGAAAATTGGTACTCAAAAATTTAAGTACAAATGTACTTTCACAGTAGCACAATGGTAAAATTTCAACATGAATTAGATTTGTAATTAGATTTGTCTGTTACCTGCACAAGGTTGATGGTTGTCTCCGAATACTCTGTTTTCTTCCACTATTAAAACTTACCGGCTCTACATGCATATGACTCAGGTGCATGAACAAAGGAGGACTCAGGCGCATGAAAAAAGGACGTAAACATCTTCACACACACATTAATTTAGTCACCAGCATTATTCCACACAATCGACTTTAATATCAAAATAAGTTATACAGTTAAACAGTCAATTTTAAAATTTTGTAACATAATAGAAAAGGAGAACAAAGTAAAATTCCTTAATCTATGTATTTGTGTATTGCATATAAAAACAATCTCATCATTCTAGGATAAAAAATTAAAATCTTGTAAGACATGCACACCCAAGGGTGGATCCAGAAATTTTCAAAACTAGAGGGAGGTTCCAGCCAAAGTCCAATATGGAGGAAACTGAAGGGTTCCAGGTTACTTCTTCAGAAAATCTATAAAAAATTAACCAAAATGTTTCAAGGAAAAGTTTGCTCAACCCCTGATCCCCACTTTTTATCCACCATTGACAAATGAAATCTACTTTAAAAAATTGCCTTTCCATTATCATTGTAATTCTAAGCAAAAGTAAGAATTGACATGATTGACAAATGGTTTACATTTATGTAAAATATGAAGTTTTAATCCTCTGTGATATCTGAATGCATACATTAGATTTTAAAATAAGTTATGATTTTTTACAGGCATTAGAAGTAATAAAACAGTTGACAGAGTCTGAAACCATTAAGATACAGAAAGCTCTGATGAGATTAAAGGTTACAGTGCCAGGTAATGCATACAAGGCCAATATAACAAAAATCAGAGATTCACACATATTCTCCCCCCTAAGAATTTGTTTTAACCGCTTGAATAAATTATAATTAGATTTTTTGGCAAAGGATGTTCATTTTTGGCGTCTTTTATTTAAAATGGACGAACATTATGTCAAAATGGATAAAATAAGGGGGAAAATTGCCCACCTGTCCCATATTTTCAAGAAAGGATGAGAATCTAGGAACTATTTTATCATGGCCCAATGAGGAGATCCCGGTACCAGTATATAGAATACTCCTTTTTTTTGAGTTATCTATATCTTGTTGAATATCAAATGAGCCTGATAGGGTGAGTTTGGTACAAAATTAGATGTGGATAGTATAAAAAAAAAGTATTCAATATTGTACATATTTCAAATTCTAATAAAACCCCCTTAACAAGTTTTAATGTGAAATCATGTCACGTATACATGTTATACCATAGTATATCATACTTCCTCACAGTAATCAACTAGGGCTTTTTCAGGAAAAAAAATGTATTAGGAGGCAGGAACATACCACCCAATATAGGGTACCCCAACCAGAATTTTACTAGTAATAATCTTTTAAACATCTTTTAAGCGTTTAGAACCACTAAAGAAATAAAAATTGAAGAGTTCCGACCCCGTTAGACATTTTTTCTGGAAAAGCTCTTAACAGTTGTTCCACCTGATATTTGTTTAGTATTTTGGACTGTCCACATAACTAAAAATATCTGGCAAGTGAAATCAAAGGAGAATAATATAAGAATATGTCCAAAAGACATTATGCCCCATCTCACATTAAGAACAGACAAATGATGGGCGGACGAAACTATATGTCCCCTTATTTCGTAGATGTCCCGGGATAAAAACATTAATGTTATATCAGGATACAGAACACTGATAATAATCATTGTAAATTATCAGTTGTTTGTTTAATTTGTTCCATTAAATTTGACAGAAAAATCTATGGTTTCCTTTCCCTAAGATTTTGGCTCCCTTGGGGTAAAAAACCACCTGCAACCTGAAGGCTTTTTATGGGGATACTTTACCTACCTTAAAAATTCATACAAAAAACACCTGCAAAATTAATTAAAATTGACCTCAAAGAGATTTTAAAAACAACCTTGGGACCTGAGTGAGGTATCCTGCTTGGGTCCCAAGTTTAAACAGTAAAATGAGTTACTATTTTTAAATGTTTTTTTTTTTACAGCAAAAGATGGTAAAAAGGTCAGAGAAAAAATAAGGAAAATTGCCAAAAAGATAGAAAGTGATGATTTTGATGATGATCTGGAAATGGTAGGTATTTAACTTTGAACTCTACAAAAGAAAGTGTAACATTCAAAACAAGACCTGTTTAGTATATATTATAACTAGGATATGGGACAGTTGCCACTTAATTTGATGGGGTATGGTATATTTAGTATAAAATTTACTAAGACTGGGATCTTTTAATGACTAAAAAGAATCTTTTATTTATCATTATTGAAATATCTTGATTTTTTAAGAGAATATTTAAGTCTATAAGTTAATGTGAAATGGAACACTAAACAAAGCCTCAAAACTTGGAAATGAAAACTTTCACAACCAATATGAGAATAACTTTTGTCAGTACTACTTATGCAATTCATGTTGTCTAAAATTATAGTTTTGCATTGACATGAAACAAATGAATGTTCCAGAGGTCAGTGGGGGGAGGGGGAGGTAGGCACTTTTTCAACTTCCCCAACCACCCTGTAAAATTTGATAAGTAATTATGTCCCCCCCCCACTTTTGTGGGGAGACATATTGTTTTTGTCGTGTCCATCTGTTCGTCTGTCAGTCACAAAGTTTGTCAGTGCAACTCCTCTGAAACTACTGAACCAAATTCAATGAAACTTAGTATGTAGGAAGGACACCATATGTAGTTGTGCATTTTAGCAGGAAATTTTTATCCTAAATTTTTGTGGGAGTTATGGCCCTTTGAACTTAGAAATTTGCTGAAAATCCTCTTTGTCACCTTGTCAGCGCAACTCTTCTGAAATTACTGACCCAAATTCGATGAAACTTGGTATAAAGGAAGGACATTATATGTAGTTATGCATATTAGCAGGAAATTTTGATCCTCAAATTTTTGTGGGAATTATGATCCTTTAAACTTAGAAATGTGCTGAAAATCCTCACTTATCATCTTGTTAGTGCAACTCCTCTTAAACTACTGAACCAAATTCAACGAAACTTGGTATATAGGAATGATACCATATGTAGTTGTGCATATTACCATGAGATTTTGATCCCCAAAATATTAGGGGAGTTATGGACTTTTGAACTTAGAACTTTTGGGGGGAAACGGGGGGAGACATCGTTTTTGTAGGCAAAAACAAACTTTAATTTGACTCTTGCTTCTTTATAAAAAAATTGTTTTGATACCTACCATTAGTAATTGACAGAAGTTAATGATTTGATAAACAAATACTGTGGATTCATTTATTTTTGTGGGTACGGTACCGATTTCCAAGGTTGAATGAAGAAGAACGATTTCATGGATTCTTAAATTTGTGGCTCTAACATCTGCAGCATACAGATCAATTATGAATTTCCTTTTCGTGTGGCATCAAAGGACAAGATATGATAAGGGCTGTTTTTTGGCTCCTTTTCTGAAACTGACAATTTTTTTCGAAATATTCATATTATTTCTCTAAAGTGGTATATATATAGCAAATTTTCACATGTTTTTAATTAAAATAGTATGAGCGGACCAGTGATCCACAAAAATAGTTTAACTGCAGGTATGGCATCACTATACCAATGTTTTCTGAAACTATCGTTGTGGGTCATAGGTCCACTCATATTTATTTTTCACAAAAACAACATAAATTTTAGCCATTTAGAGCCTATTTTGCCATATTGCATTGAAATGACCATCTTTGCACATGCGTATTCTAACAATATAGTTCATTTCACAAAAATCAATGACTGTCCCATGCACTATGACCTCCTACATTGTAAATGCAAAAGCCCACAATAACTATGGAATATTCCTAATTTGAAAATTTATGCATATATGAGGGGGCCAAATTGTGCTTCTTATCATATTTTGTCCTTTTGTGGGTCAAAACGACCAAGGAAAACGACAAATATCGATGCCCCACAAAAATTAATGAAACCAAAGTAAGTGTTTTACATGTCTATCAAATAAAATGTATTTGCATGTTTTTGTTTGTTTGTTAAACATGCAGTGACCGAGATAAGGGTTTTATTTTTACCAGTTTCTTTTATTATATGAATATAAAGATGGGATATGACTGACTTTTGTTTATGGCTGACAGGCTGACAGTAAAAAAAATATTTTGACACATAAGAGCACAATAGGGAAAAAGGTTTACAGCAAACAAAGAGTAGACTGTTGTCTTATTTGTACCTAGGGTCTTCCTCTTAGTTAAAAGTCAAGGACAGTCTTTAAGTTTGACAGTCTTAAAACAATTGCCATTTATACCCTGTAATAATGTACCAGCATTAACCTAATATGGTTAACCAATATACATGTAGCCTAATTCATATAGTGTAATGTGTTGAGAAGTGCACACAAATAAATCAAACAAAACAAACAAAAAAGTTTCTCTTACATGACAGATTTCAATTACACTATCTATTATATCTATTTTAGGTCATATTGGTTGATCCTGGATGCTTTCGTGAAATAGATGACCTTGTAAGGTCAGATACTAAAGGAAAAGGTCAACTGGAGGTCATAAGTTTGAAGGATGTGGAAGAAGGAGATGAAATGATGTAATAATTTGCAATATTTACTACAAATTTATATAATGTTTTTAATAAATTATTCAAACTTTTAAGCTGTTGTTTTTGCATTTATAGAATTCACCTCTGGTAAAGTCATATAGGATGTGTTAAGATGTGTTGAATAAACCAACTGAAAAATTACAGGACAAAATCAGTAATGGACAGGACTAAATCTAACTTACCTGGCCACAGGCCATGTGAGCTTATGTCATCACTATGTATCTATTATCCTTGTCCATAAAAATTTCAAAAATGTTCTTCTCTCATACTGCTGAACCAATTTAACTGAAACTTTGCAGGAATTATATATACATATCATGTATTACATGTTGGCAACAAAGAACCCCCATTTTAAAAGGATCCAATAAACATGGCAGCTGTTACTAAATATAGTACAAAGGGTAAAATCACATGAAATGGCTTGTAACTCATCAACTATAACCAATAGAAAGAATCTGAAGGATCTTCAGAACTGAAAGCTTCTCCATTAGGTCAAAGTTGTCCGATGACTCCTTATTTGGGTTTTGACCACTTCAAAGGTAAAAAATTGTTTCTTTGTGTTTTTGCCCTATAGAATGAAAACTTAGAGAAAAGCTTTTGCTTGCATTTAACCTTCAGCTCATTAAAATCTATAAAAGTCTCTATTGTGTCTTAGTTGTCAAATTACCTGCTATAGGGATTATGTCTCCTCAAATGTTGAAAATAGTATTTTTGCCCCTATTAAATGAAAAAAAATATTGCAGATATAGAAAAGCTGATGCTTGTTCAAACCTTCAGCTCATTAAGTTCTACAAAAGTCTCCATTGGGTCAAAGTTGTCAGATAATCCCTTTTAGGATTTATTGTCCCTTTTTAATGTCAAAAATAGTGCTTTTGTGTATTTGCCCTATAGAATTATAACTATTGCGGATAAGGAAAATCTCAATCTGATTAAAATCAGATCTATTATGCAGAGAGGGTGAGGAACAATTGATTGATCTGATTTAATCAGATTGAAAAAATCTTTAATTTGCTGAAACCTTCAGCTTTTTTTAAAAGCTCTACAAAAGTCTAATTTGGGTTAAAAATGGCATATTATCCCATATAGAATAGACAATTATGGTCAAAAGGACAAGGTGAGGGATTCTGGCTCCTGTCAGCCCCTTGTCACAAAACCTTTATCACTAAATAGAGACCTTTATACCAAATTCATTTTTATGTGGCCTGCAGAAGGAACATTAAGGGGCCCTATGTGTCACTGTTATCACCAATTTCCGTTGCAGTTTTCTCTGCAGGTTGATTCCTGATATTTGACTAGCAGGTAAATGTTCTATGATGCAAAGTCACTCTGTTTTATGGTCCTGGCTTTAAAATTTCCATTTCTCATATTTAGCTTAGTAGTCATAATTATCAATCTATACTACTAAAATAACGAAGCGATTTTTGTTAGCCGGGTTGCAGCCTAAACAGCAAATGCTACGACTAGGCTTCATATATCAAAAATAGAGGATGGTTTTGCCCTTTGAAAATTTCATTAGCACATATGCAATTATGTCTGCAGTTTGCTAATTAATCTAATTAATTGATCCGGAAACGCTATGGCCGTCATCGTTCCGAAGTTATCTCCCCCGCTTTTTTAGATATGTTTGAAATTATCTCCCCTGTTTTCAGACAATTACAAAAAAAATCCCACAAAACTTTTCCATTAATTATGTTATATATTTAAAAGATTTTATATGATAGATTATATTGGTAAGTTTACTTTAAAAATGAATGCAAACAATGTTTTACCGTCAAACATTGGAACTTGATCATGTTGATAGAAAAATGAAAATCATATTAACGTTTTTTTTTCCTCCGTATAAAATTTGGGAAGAAATTTACCGGCGAATGTGCCACTGGACATTTGTTTATTTAACAGGTGGAATAACAAACAATAAACCAACCGTATAATATTTAATTTGCGATTAGCACAACCATGTAAGGTCATGCTAAAGCAATGCTTTTAATATTTATTTGAGAAAATATTTGAAAAAGATGTATCTGAAAAATCACATTTAAAATTTATGAAATATATATTAGGTGTTAATAAACGCTCTACCAATTTTGCAGTTATGTCTGAACTTGGAAGATATCCTATGTATTTTTCCATTATATTGTCAATGTTAAAGTATTGTCATAGATTAGAGCATATGGAATTTAATGCATTTGTTTGTAGTAAAAATCTCTGTCAAAATAACACAGCCACATGGTATTCTAGTATTGATTATATTATGAAAAAACTTAATATATGTTATAACCAAATGAAAAAACTAAGCGTTAATCAATTTATTAAACAAGTGAAAGATAAGCTACTGAATAGTTTTCAACAATTTTGGAAAGATTATAGAAATACGATTGCAAACTCTGAGCAAGGTAAACTTTATACATATTTTTCGTTTAAAACTACATTTGGATTTGAAAAATACTTAAATTTAAAAGATTTTAGATTTCGACAAGCTTTATGCAAGATCAGAATAAGTGCACATCCCTTAAGGATAGAGACAGATAGATATTCAAAAAATTATATTGAAAGATCATTAAGAAAATGTCAATATTGTACTATGAATAAAACAGAGGACGAATTACATTTTATTATTGAATGTCCATTATATGCTGAATTTAGAGATATTTTTTCAAATAAGATTTTACATTATTGCAAAAACTATAATAATTTACAAAACAGTTTAAAATTTAATTGGATTTTTATACAAGAAGATTTAGATTTGCTCAGAGAGTTTGGAAATTATGCATATCAAAGTCTTCAATTAAGAAGAACATCAAATGTTGTAGCATAACTTTAGATTTATTTGTTCAATAATATTCTCATAATAAATACATGCATATTTCATACATGTAACTGTATCATATTATGTACTACTTGGCTCTGCCCCTGTAAAATCATTAAGTTGTTGTTATTAATCAATCTGTTATAGTTTTATTTAGTGTCACAAATTGTCATAATCACTTATATGTAATTGTATGCTCTATTATAGGGCCCTTAATTGGAATAAAGCTATTTCTATTTCTATTTCTATTTCTATTGTGTGGTCTATTTTTACAAGCAACGCAATGATATTGAGATTTTCCCGCGAAGTCACGGGTTTTTCCTAGTATTACCTATAAGACCAATTAGTCAATTACCAATATAATTATCACATAGAATGGATTTTAAATAGTTTAAAATGAAATGTTTTAAAAAGAACAAAGTCAGTTGCAGGATGTATTCCAATGAAAAACAAACCATATTGATTGACCATTCATCAGTAAAAAGCTTATTGGTTACTATCTATTTTCTATTTGATAAGAACAAAAGCTTACTAACAATGTTTGACTAGAAAAAAACCTTAAGTGTCCAATTTAAATATGACACAAACCTGCTGACGACTCACCAAGAACAAAGAACTATTTAATTGTTTCCATACCTGCTGGTGACCACTCCCCATATCAACAACTTGGTGACTGTTCACCAAGAACAAAACCAGTGGCTGGTGACCATACAACAGGAACAAAACCTAACTTGTGACAATTATAAAGAGTTGACCAATCAATAATAATATAAGCCTAATGCCCTTCTGTTCACCATTAAATAAGAACAAAGCCTACTGTTGACCATTAATTAAGAACAAAACTCCACTTGTAACTATTCAATAAGAACAAAAGCCTACAGTAAACTGTCTGGTGACCATTCAATAATACCGGTAACAAAAGCCTATACTTGTGACCATACAATGAGAACAAAGACCTTCAAATAATGTTTTGTTCACCTAGAGCAGCAGTCTTGTGGTGACTAGTAACAAAACCAAAACCTGCTAATGACCAAGTATTCCGATGACTATTCACAAAGTACAAAAACCTTCCGTTGATCACCCCAAAAAAAGCAAGTCTTCTGCTGATATTCACAAATGGTGTATACCGATAAAACTTCACAAAAACGAAAACTTATTCGTGAGTGTTCACCAAGATCAAAAACCGGTTGGTGACCATTTACCACTAGCGAAAACATTATTTAGGTCAATCACTGACAACAAAGATTTACTTGTGACAATTCTCCAATACTATTTGTAAGCATGAAACATAAACAAACAAACTATTTGTGAATATTTACCCAAAAAAAACCACCAAAAATATTGGTGACCATTGACCATAAAAGCTTACTGGTTACCATTTACTGAGTGCGAAACATCAACTTAGACGTGGAAATTAGTTTGAAGTTGGAAGTGGTCAACGTCAAACTGGAAGTGCAAAAATCATCTTGAGTTCGCGCTGTTGATTGCTATTCAGCTATTTTTATATTTTGTGTTTCTTTGTGCTGTTATCGTTCGAGTTTACTGGTTTTGTCTCAGACTGCCCTTTCGGGATTTTGACACTCTAATGCCCCAATGATTACATCTTTGTTAATGTCAAGGTGGGACCTCAATCCTGCAGTTCAAATCGAAAAATGCTATAAAATATATGACACTTTCGGTCTTTCTTCTTTAGAGAATTGGTGATTCACATTTTTACCTGCGTCGCCGAAGGCGAAAGCAGGTCTAGGAGTCGGGTCACTCCGTCCGTCCGTCCGTCTGTCCGTCCGTCCCGCTATGGGGTGCCTGTCTTGTGTAATCTGAATCTCAAAAACCAAACACTAGATCTTTCTGAAATTTTACACCGTGATTACATATTTATTGAATATGTGCACCTCACCTTTTGGGGTCATTTTAAAGTTGCGTTTAGAAATTAGGGGCCCAAAAGGGGCCAAAAAGGCGACTTTTTAATTTTTTTCCACAATAACTTTTGTTCTGGTTGACCAAATGCTATGAAACTTTGCAGTAATGATTCTTCCCATAAAAGGAAGGGTTTGGCTGATTTTGTGTGTCCCTTCTTTTTCCGTTTAGAAATTAGGGGCCCTAAAGGGACTAAAAAATCGACTTTTTTTTATTTGTTTCCGCAATAACTTTTGTTCTGGTTGACCAAATGCTAAGAAACTTTACAGTAATGTTACATACGAAGGGTTGGACTGATTTTGCGTGTCCCCACTTTTTGTCCCCCGCCGCAACGCGGCGTAGGGACTTAGTAATGGTCTCCGTCCGTCCGTCCGTCCGTCTGTCCGTCCGTCCGTCCGTCACGTTTTTTGTGGGTGCAACTCCTCGGACACTACTAAACGGATGTTGCTGAAACTTCACACACTGATAGGGTACAATTAGTAGATGATCATCCCATATTTGAAATTTTCAAAATGGCCGCCGTTTCCATGGAAACGGAAGAAAGGTCAAAATATAGGACATTCAATATCTCGGTTACCTAGGTGCACAGGGTTCTGAAATTTTGTAGGCTGATAGAGCAACAGGAACTCTATAATAATACGAAAAAAAATTTTGAAGCGATATTTACGGTTTTCGAGTTATTTACGAATTTGTGATTTTTCAGTCCGAAAAATGGGACTTAGTCAAACGTTTTTGTGGGTACAACTCCTCAGACACTACTGAACCGATGTTGCTGAAACTTTACACACTGATAGGGTACTGTTAGTAGATGATCATCCAATATTTGAAATTTTAAAAATGGCTGCTGTTTCCATGGAAACAGGGAAGAAAGGTCAAAATATAGGACATCCAATATCTTGGTTACCTAGGTGCACAGGGTTCTGAAATTTTGTAGGCTGATAGACTAAAAGGTACTCTATATTGATACGAAAAAAAATTTGAAGCGATATTTACGGTTTTCGAGTTATTTATGAATTTGTTATTTTTCAGTCCGAAAAATGGGACTTTGTCAAACGTTTTTGTGGGTGCAACTCCTTGGATACTACTGAATGGATGTTGCTGAAACTTTACACACTGATAGGGTACTGTTAATAGGTGATCATCCCATATTTTGACAACCTATTTGTATCGTTTCTCAGAGAATGTATTGCTTGAATTGACATACCACACAACTTTTATGCAGCGGCGGGGGACACATGGCTACGCGTAGCAATCTTGTTATGTTTAGAAACAAAGGGCCTTTAAGGGGCCAAAAAAGCAACTTTTTATACGACCGCAAAAAATTTGCGGACGCATAATGGTATGAAGCTGTCGTCGTCTGCGTCGTCATCTGCGTCTTCTGCGTCGTTGTCCAGATTTTTAGTGTTCCCACAATAACTTAAGTTCTAATTATCCGATTGCTATGAAATTTTACAATGATGTTCCTTACCATTAAAGGATAGATGGGATTGAATTTGGGGGTCCCCCCATTTTCTGTTTCAAAATTAGGGGTCAAAAAGGGGATAAAAATGCTACTTTAATGTTTGTTGCCACACTAACTTTAGTATTAGTTATTCCATTGGTTTGTAATTTGGCAATAATGTTCCTTACCATAAAAGGATGAATGGGATTGATTTTGGGGGTTCCCCCTTTTTTTGTTTCGAAATTAAGGGCCAAGTAGGGGCAAAAATTCAAATATTTTATTTGTTTCAACCATAACTTTGGTCCTAGTTGGCCTTTTGCTGTGAAATTTGTAAAGAAAGATTCTTACAATAAAAGAATGAACCTGATGATTTTTGCGCCCCCCATTTTCCCCGTTATTTAATTAGGGGCCAAAAGGGGCCAAATCAAAACTTTTTTATTTGAGGTCCGATTTTGAAATTTTTTTATGCATGTTTGGTCTTGTCAAATAGCGGATGTATAACTTTAATTAATTTTTGCAAACCCCCCTTTAGTCCCTTTTAGGTTATTAGGGGCCAAAAAGGATCAAAATCAAAACTTGTTTACTTGTGATCCGATTTTGTAATTTTTTTATGCATGTTTGTTATTGTCAAATAGCGGATACAAAATTGAGAAATAATTTTTGCAACCCCCCCTTTTTCTCCCTGTTAGGTAATTAGGGGCCAAAATCAAAACTTTTTTATTTGAGGTTGGATTTTGAATTGTTTTATTTCTGGTTCGATTTATAGTTTTCTTTGGGTAAAAATTACCCAAACATTATTGTTTTCAGAAGTAGAACACATAATTGGGTCGAAAGTCCAACTGAGAAGCATGTGTCAAAAACCTTTGTAAGTCCACCATGGACTGCATGTGTCCAGAGCAATAGACTATCCATATTGGGCCTAAAATGTACAGGGTTCGACATGTTGCGGTTGTATCATGCTGCGCTCGGCGAAGCTTTTTATTTATTTGTTTCCACAATAACTTGTTTTGGTTGACCAAATGCTATGAAACTTAACAGTAGTGTTACTCACCATAAATTAAAGGGTCGGAATGATTTTGGGTGTCCCCTCTCTTTTTGTTTAGGAACGAGGGGCCCAAAAGGGGCAAAAATGTGACATTTTTTATTTCTGGTCCGATTTAGAAATTTTTTTTTACAAGTTAATTTTGGTCATGGAGGATACAATATTTTCTTGACCCACTTTTTCTGTTTAGCAATAAGGGGACCAAAAAGGGAAAAATTAGAAACTATTTTTTTTGTCCATTTTTACAATATTGGGTAGCTTGTGACAAATATGCTTTGTAAGTCCACCATAGGATGCAAGTGTCAAAATATTTTGCCTAGAACGTACAGGGTTCAACGTTTTGCCGTACGACGCAGGGCAAGACATCGATTGGTCTTGTTTAAACTTTAATTTTGGTTACTTACTTACAGATTTTGCTACTTAAATTTCATTCGACATTGTATGTATAGTTACTGATACACCAAACAGCTGTTGTCATGACATCACGCTATATAATCATCAACCGACCTAGTTTTGTTAGTACTAAAACTTGCATTGGAATATGCCGAATACATAAAATTTTGAAATCAAAACCGATTATCACAATTCACCACAGCCATGGGTTACTATATTGGAATTGTAACCTTATTGCTGTTTGATAGTGTCCAGTCATTTGAAGCATCACGATGTTTTAAAACAGGTACGCATGTTTGATTTTTTACATTTCTTTTCCATCTAATGGAACTTTTGAACAACTTAACGTTATGCCCGTTATATATATCTGATGGAACTTTCCGAAAATTGCACTTATAAGATTGCGTTGCACATTGTCTCCTGCAACTCTATGAGCGTCATCATGTCACAAGTATAAGATGCCCATCTCTATTCTAAACACAGATGTTGGTTTGTCCTAGACTTTTTGTATTGTCTTTCTTTCTTTGTTGACGTTTGTTATTTCTTTGTTTTTTGAAAAAAAGGCAGAGGCGGCAACGCTGTTTTTTTTACAGTCTTTTTGAAAACAAGGATACAAAGTCAAAAGTCTAAGGATTCATGGTCTGTTTCAGGGGTGTTTTTCTACGGAGATAGTGCTAAGAACATCATAGATACTGTGGAATCTTCTGTCGTCAATGGGTCTCTGAAGAGATGCTATGGTATGTGCATAATTATTGTTATTAAAAACAAATGCTTAACCTTAGTGAGTTCACGTAAAAATGGTTTTGGTAAATATTTGTGCCTCTATACGATAATTTAAATCACAAAAAAAGAAACCAATACAAAACAGAATATTCAAACTTGTTTACTCTTTTCTTTACTGGACAAAACACTATCTCTATATATATATTTAAATGCTTTACCAAAAACCAATTTTACGTGAATCTTGGTAAGTTTTTGCTCATCTCTCGTGACCAGGTGTGATGCTATTCTGTGAATTATTTACAGGCATTGTTCCTTTTTATTAAAGTTCTCTATATTTTTTTATTTATTAATTTGTTCATTTTAATTGAAAAAGTCATAAAAAAATTCTAAAATCAGATTTATCCAAGCAATCAATTTCACTACACGTCTTAGGTGCGTTTCATGTATCCATTTACTCATCAGAGGCGCTCAAATATGACAAAAAATTAATAATTCTACATCAATTGGAGATATGTTGCATTTGAAAAATAATCAATTTTCTTGTTTAAAGTCTTGATTACTGTACAGGTAGCTGCTGTACTGATATTATGCCACAACACCGAAAGTAGAGGGGGCATATATAATTTTCGGGTCCGTTCTTTCGTCTGTCCATCCCAAATGTTGCAGGCATTATGTCTTTTGGCCATGTTCTTGTTATGCATGTTATATCGAGGTTTTTGACCTTAATTGACGCCAGAAATTTTTCTTAACGCCTCCTGAAACGCCAAAACAATCAGACAAAACAAGACAATTGATTATTTGCCAATAATGGCGCCCACGATGGGCATTGAAATTACAATTATTAATAAGTAAAATACATAAAAAACAAACAATATTTAATTATCAATGATCAATTTTAATGACCATTTCTGCCAAATATATAGTTAGTTATTGGTTATAACTTATATTTTTTTTCCATTCTATTTTCTATAGAAGGAAGACCGATTGACTGTGGAGACGTACAAAAAGGCTGTCCAAGTGGTGTCTATAAGATATATCCTAAACTGTCGTCGCGTGGGTTCAACGTCTATTGTGAAATGAAAATAGATGGCGGGGGCTGGACTGTGAGTTTCTATTCTATTTTTTCTTAAGGGACCGACCATTTGATTTTATGGGGGTGTGTGAGGTGAAATTTGAAATAAAAAGGCAGCAGGACGGTGCTTTGAATTAAAAAAAGGCAGGATGGTATTTTTGGCTGAATAATTCATAGAAGCTTTAAATATAGAAAAAAAATCCAGACTAAGTTTTTTTTCGAAAATAGAAAGGCAGGACAAAAAATATTCAAAGCCCCCACCCTTAAAGAATCTAATGGTTGCTCCCTAACGTTTAGAATAATGTTTAAATCTAATAAAAAGGGGGAAAAAGTAGAGGAGGCATTTCACGTCGGGTATACATCTTTATCAGCAACGCCTTTGCTTTGTTACTTCCCTGGTAAACGTTTTTACCGCACCTTACCATTATCCACCAGTTATTTCTAATTATTCGTTCACTAGCAAGAGTCACATTCACCTTGTCCGTCTGTCCCTCTTTCCACTAATCCGTCCGTTACGAACTTTGGTAACAGGAATTCTAAGTTTCTACTTAACTGATTGATTTCCAAATAAATACGCGATCGGCTCCATCATGTCTACGGTGTCTCCCCTTTTCAGGTCAGTAAATCATCTATCTTCTTTTTTTTCGAACCGTCTTTGACTATTTTCTGAGTCAACAAGAAATCTTTGAGATTATGCTCACTGGGCTAGACAGATACTTCTGCTTTCAAAACTATGCCTTGAGTAAAATATATTTGTTTTCATCACCCATGCAGAGAATCAAAATGTATATGTTTCTTTAAGTACATCTTGAAACTATTATTGAATAAGAAGGTATCTTGTTTGAGTTCTAGTGCTGCTGATGAGGAATAATTTTCCGAAATGGCCATACAGCTCATTACAATTAATTGCAATTGGAGTTAACATATGTGTTGTGGTCTCATGTTCATTTACTCCATATCCTTTCTTAAATTATCCAAAGAACATGAATTCATATCCCAGAATGTAACACTTTTTTAAATATCAGCAACATCTAAGAGTTGCAGTTGCTGAGTTATAACTGAATGAAATGACGGGATTAAGGTGAGACGGAAATCAAATCAGCGTTTTCGGTCAACAGGAAGAAGATGTACAATTGGTCCAATAACATATCCCGCATTACATTATATGTATATCAAGCTTGTTACTAAATATCAACAATAAAAAAAATGTGACGGAACAACGCAACCACGGACCACAGAACTATGGACGAACACTTTTAATTCATATCAAATAATCACGAAAAGAAGAAATAAAAAAGGCCATTTTATTAAACATCAACAATATTTATTCATTTATAGTTCCATATTTTTTTTTTCATTTTAGGTGTTTCAAAAACGATATAACGGACATACAGACTTTTATCGTGGCTGGAGAGCTTACACACAAGGGTTTGGTGACCCGAGCAGAGAATATTGGATAGGTCTGTAAAACTTAGACATACCTCAGATTCAAAAAGTCCTAAAGGTTTGGGCAACAAGCTAGAAAAATATACTAAAAATGAATAAATCTTACATGAAATGAAATTGAAAAGGCGCTATTCCGAGACTATATAGCATTTTTTCTTTTGGTATTTTTGTATTCCAGTATACCGTATGATCCATATAAGATTGATCTGTTTTAGCAATTTAGTTTTATTCTTTATATTAGGAAACAGAAATCTACATCGTCTGACCAATCAAGGAAGCTGTGAACTCCGTATAGACATGGAGGACTTTGACGGAAACTCAGCCTTTGCTAAGTACAGACATTTTGTAGTAGGACGTGAAGCTACTAACTTTGTACTGAGTGTTAGTGGTTACTATGGAACTGCAGGTATATAGGGAACATTTGCTAGTTTAATATGCTTCAATCTTTAGTATTGGTTAATACTATGAAATCAGTTTTATGCTGCTTGTTTGTTTGTGTGTTTGTTTGTTATACCGCCGCTTGAAAAGTGACGGTATACATTAAGTCATAAGGGTGTCCGTCCGTCCGTCCGTCCTTACGTCCTTTCATTACACCCCAGGGTACCCATTTTTATTCGTAACTCCTCCTAAACCCCTCAATAGATTTTCATGAAACGATTTTTATAAAATGATTTAGATGTGCACCTCTTATTTTAAAATTTGATCTGATGGATTTCACGGGTTTCCTGTAGCAAAACATGGCCTTGAGCTGAAAAAGGGTACCCATCTCTTATTCACAACTTCTTCTTTGGAACAAAGTAATACAAAAATGTCATGAAAGTTTTTTAATCCATAAAATAAACAAGTTTATCAGGTGATTCGAACGATAATTTTTCGCCCTTTAGATATGTTTTTCTGCAAGGGTATTACTTTACAGATAAGAAATTTAAAGCACCTACAGGGTGCCTTCTTGTAAAATCTGAGTTTAAGTACAAGTGAGCCCAATGTCACACGACATTTGGGCGTCGACTTTTTTTTTTGGTCGAACTTCTCTTGACGCCAACAAAAAGACGAACAAATAAAACAACATTTTGCTTATATTTTTCGAATGTGCATTTATTCAAGTTAGATTATCTTAAAATTTGAAAATATATTACTTTATATTTTAAAGCACTTACATTTTTCGATTTCGCACACAAATGTCACATCTCCGATAATCAAGGCAAAATTCTTCTTTTTTAGGTTTTGAGACAATTTAACTTTGATTTACAGCTCTGGAAATAAAACTTTGAAACCATTTTAAAAATATGCATTTTGTCAACTTGTTAATTGTAGATTTAGTATCATCGGAATTGTAAGATAAAAAATGTCAAGACATTAGGATTTTTACGATTTCGCACATAAATGTTACGCTTGCTCTTTTTTGACGTTTTTCAATATTTAAAACGACGTAATCATACAAGTTTAGCAAACTGTCTGCGGTTGGTTTATTTTATTTTCATATTAATCTTTATGTTTATTGGGGGATGGCATATCCCCCTTTGATGCGATTATATTAATGTAAGTATGTTTATAGAAAAAAATTAACAAGTAAATCTGTGAGCTAATGATCACTAGTGATACCCGGCCCGCTCCCCAAACTAAGCCAAGCATACAAGTTTAAATACACGGTAAACAGGAAGTAGTTGACTTAGGAACATAAAATCGCTCTACACCATATGGGTCTATAGGGTAAAGCTGTATGCAAAACATCAGACTCCTATCTCATGTAGTTGCTTGGGAAACTGTGACGGAAATTTTGCATTTATGTCCATTATGTGTAAAAACCTAAGTATTCGGTAAACTGGAAGTACACTAGGTAGGAGCATAAAATCTGTATACATGATATGGTAATATAGGATAAAGCTGTATACAAAATATCAGAACCCTATCTCATGTACTAAAACTGCGACGGAAGTTTTGTTACGATCGGACGAACGGACGGAAAAACGGACAAGGGTAAAACAGTATACATCATAGACCATCACAATGAAAGAAAACTTATACATGGATATAAATACGTTATTGTTGTATTAGGCTACAATATAAAACATGACAAAAAGGAATTTTAGCGCAATCTCATGTTTTGTACTAGCATAAACTTGCGTTACGACGCTACGGAAAGTAGTACCAATATCGTGCGCGACGTCAAACAAAGTTTGCGGTATATAGGAATCACCAGGTTTGTCTGTCTTTCCGTCTGTTCTGCCTGTCTAAACATCTCGTAATGACAACTCCTTTGTATCCGCTTTATAGATCTTGATGAATCTTTACGAATCATAAAAGGAATGGCATAATATAATGGGGACGTGCATGCAGTAATTTCAGATTCTTTCAATTATTTTCGGAATCCAATATAGAGCACAACTTGAAGCAGGGGTATCTTTTTGTGAGCACGCTCACAATATTCTCTTTTTACTCTGCTAAATTAGTAAATCGTCTTTATATTTTGGAACATGCATTGAATATCACATTATTCATTTTAGGAGATAGTTTTACATTTCAAAACGGTGCCCCATTTTCAACAAAAGATCGAGACAATGACCAACATCCTTCGATTAGTTGTGCTAAACATCACACGGGAGCTTGGTGGTTCGCAGCTTGCATGAATTCAGAACTTAACGGAGAGTACTTTTTCAAGCATCCAGATAAGGACTGGAATGGGGTTAACTGGAATACATGGAAAGGCAACAAATACTCCTTAAAAGGGTCCATCATGATGATCAGACGATGGGAAAGTGACATTTGGAAGGACAGTGATTAACTGTTATCGCCATATAACAAAATTAATACAACTTATTACCTTGCTTTGTTTGTTTTTTTTCTGTTTTTTTTTCAAGAAGCAGAGAAATGCCAATAGGACAGTCGAATGTCAAAAGTCTGAAAGGTCAAAAATAAAACCAGTAAACACAAACAAGAACAACACTTAGAAAATAAAGAAGGAATGTGTCCATGGGACACAGATGCCCCGCTATGCCTCAAACAGGAAGTTGATGTCTGACAGACCTGAAAGTCGCTAAGGACACAAAGTTTGTGATAATGAGCCATCCTACCAAGTTTCAAATCATTCTCATGTACGGTTCCTGAGAAAAGCTTGACGGAAATTTTCAAAGTCATGTTCACACATTTTCACATCAGCCCAAGTCCCAAACAGGAAGTAGATGTCCAACCGGTCTGAAAATTGCTTAGGACGTATAGTTTGTCTTACTAAACCATCCTACCAAGTTTCAAGTCATTCTCATGTACAGTTCCTGAGAAACGCTTGACGAAAATTTTTAAAGTCATGTTCACACACTTTCACATCAGCCTAAGTCCAAACAGGAAGTAGATGTCTGTCAGGTCTGAAAATCGCTTAGGACGTATAGTTTGTCTTACTGAACCATCATACTAAGTTTCAAATCATTATCATGTACAGTTCTTGAGAAAAGCTTGACGAAAATTTTCATAGTCATGGATACATATTTTCACATTCGTCTAAGTCCCAAACAAGAAGTAGATGTTCGACAGGTCTGCAAATTGCTTAGGACGTACAGTTTGTCCTACTGAACAATCCTACTAAGTTTCAAATTATTCTCATTTACGGTTCCTGAGAAAAGCTTGACGGAAATTTCGTACGGACGGACGTACGTACGTACGTACGTACGGACGGACATGAGTAAAACTTAATGCCCCCCGACATGTCGTCGCGGGGGCATAAAAAAACCATAAAAACACAAAACCAACTGAATGGCAACAACGGGGACTCATTTCCTTCATAAAATACCAGACAGACTCATATTAAAATCTTTATTGTGATTCGCTTAATCGCGGTCACGTGACAAGTGATATTTCGCTGGGTCAATCGGTAGCCGTTGGGTCGCATGGTAAGGTCACCCTCTCGATACTTCCATACAACAAACCGTTGATATAACCTAGTAAATAAATACAGTAATATTTATTTACTAGGTTATATCAACGGTTTGTTGTAAGGAAGTAACTCTCATAAGTAATCAAAGATTGAAAACTTGCAATGTCATCTTGAAGTTTGATTACATACTAGTATGTTTACTACAAGTGGTATAATAAGAGTAACCAAAACCATAGTTTAATGAAATGCTGTAAAAGTACTGTAAGTCGTTTAGATCAGTTTTTGTGGATAGAAGCCAACTGCATATTGGTGGAATCATTATGGAAAGAAATCAGAAATGTAATATTTCCTATTTCGTGTTTTGCCAGACCAAAGAAAGCTACGATAATTGGTATCCCACAAAATTGAATTCAATACTTTCATAGTAATATCCTTTTCACTGTTGCCTCACTAAAAAGACATAAATACTTTAGATTACAAACATGTAAGAAAATTGACCGTTTTTAAATTAGAAAGCAAATAATATAAAATTGGTATATGGCTGATATTCAACCAGCTGTTACCATATAACACGTGCCATAGAATACAAATGTATCAACAGGTCGAGTCATATGTAAATTTATTTCCAAATTAAGACACATTCATTCTGCATATTCATGTGCAAATGTTTATCTATCAATGAATTGTCATTACTACTACTAACTAACTAACTAAATTCTTTATTTAACGAAGGTAACTCATTTAACAATATAATATGTACTTATAAATACGCTCAATATGATATTTTGTGGTAAGACCCCACACTGTGCTACAATAATCACCCGTGCGGGTTCCGGGTGGCGAAAAGGCCCGCAGCAGCGCTATAAGCTTGTCGCTTAAAGTCCACTAAAGAGCGCTCAGAAACCTGACATCGGGTCAGGCCGCTTTGCCCACAAAGCGACTGGGATGTGTGGCCTAGGTGGTTGAATAGGGCAGCCTTGACATCGAGAGATGCGGGGTCGTCAGGCGATAATGCGAAAAACCTGACAGCAAACCATAGTGGTGCACCTTGTTGGGAAAAATGTCACGTTCCTCGCACGTCAAAGAACCCTGCTGCAGGTCTCGGTAAGAGTAGGACCCGTAGGATCCCCATGCAGGAGGCTGAATTTTCCGTCCCTACCCATCACTCCTTTTTCCAATGACAGTCAAAACTCTCCTACCCGATTGGCCTTGTGTCCCCATTTCACCCTGTCCCACTTCATCATCATTTCATGTTCATTGTATCACCACTTTCATGTTCATCTCCCGGATATAGCCGAAATCGTGCTGCTTGGGAGTAAAGCAATAACTAACTAACTAACTAACTAAGCTACAATAATCAATCACCGGAAAGATGTAACTATAATATTATAATATAAAATAAGACCCTTTAGTGGACTGTACTGTCTTAGTCTATTCATAAGATATAATCTGCTTGATACAATTTCACATAATTTATCCATTTGATTTGACCAGGACAAATTTTTATCTATGTATAATCCAAGTAGCTTTTCTACTTCTACGTTATCTAACAATACATTGTCTTGAGTAAATATTTCTAAATCATAATTAGTGTTTTCAAGTTTTTTCTCAGATCCCATCAACATACATTTGGATTTCTTGCTATTAATAACCATATCATTTTCTTTACTCCTTTCTATAACATTATCAAAATCTTTGTTAAGACATAAGTTTAAATTAGGAACATCTTTAGAAGAAAGATGTAATGTTGTTTCGTCAGCATATAAGTCTGATTCGGAATATTCCAGAGAAAAGGGTAGATCATTGATGTAAATGAGAAAAAGTAAAGGACCAAGTATTGATCCTTGAGGAACCCCCTAGTTAATATTTTTATATTCAGATCTTACTGTACCAAAACCAAAATCATGGGATACGATATCAATCATTTGTGGTATTATAAAACGTGCGTGTGTAAAATGTAGAGCATGAGAAGAATTTCAAAATTTCAGATTTCAAATTGAACGACCCCCTTTGATATAAAAAATCCCTCTGAAACAAGATATGTGTATAAATGTTTCACTTATGAACTTGCATATAACTACTTATTTTCTCTGGCTACCTTTATAGAATAACTGTTAAGAAAATGAATATGACTGGTGGTCTGTACATTCCGAACGAAAGGTTAAACCCTGAAATAGAAAATAATGAGATGTGGAATAAGTGTACGCGAAATGTCATTAATCAAAGGTTGAACTTCTTTCTCTTGAAGCTTCAAAACAAAAAAAATCCATAAAAATTATATTTTTTATAATAACAAGACGAGGCACAATCCTTTAGTTTTATAAACTTAACATAGCACGACAAAAGCAAACAACCGACCGGAATTCGAAGGCACAATCCAAACAAATCCAACACAGATACAGAGTTCAACTAAACCGAGACTAAACACCAAGACATAACACACGAACCAAGAAGAAACGGGACCTACAACTCAGGTTCTACAAAACACGCAGACAAATCACAGACCAAGAGCACAGAAACACAGACCTAATACACAGTGTAAACAAAGTTAAAAAACCTTATATTTTCAAAAGAGGAAACAACAAATCCAAAGAAAAGACACAAGTGCAGTGGCGAAACAATTAAGATTTTGTGCCGTGTATTTATTTTGCGTTAAAAGTCTTTTAAATTTAAAAGCTGAATGGCCCTGAATGGAACGACCTTATCATTAACCGATTTGGACATTTGAGACAGGAAAAATTCAACCAACCATGGTATTTAAAAATCACCATAAATGATTTAAACTTTACCCAATTAATATTAAGACATGGGGAAAATTGAACTATTAGTTGTACTGGTATCGACAGCAACAATTGCCTTTGTTGCTTACAGACTACGAGAAGCGGAAGACTCCATAGCAAATGTTCAAAAGGAAAACAAAAATCTGAATAAGGAAGTATGTGAAGCAAAAGACTCGATAACAAAATTGCAAAATGACAACAAAAATCTCAAAGAGGAAGTAAAACAGTTACTGCCAGGTATTTATTATCATATAGGACTAGAATCTATATTTAAATAATACGTGGTGAAAAATGAGCCAACCCTGTTGAATATTAATATAATTGATAATAAAGAAGACACGTGAAAGTAGGCCAGCCTAGGGACGTCACGATTTGTACCTGACTGGACCTGATAAAGTCTAGCTGAAACTAAACAAATATACATATATACACCTGGAAAAAGGTTAAGCACCCCCATGATTTTTTAAAATCACACATTTTCAAAACACTTTTTAACCACTATTTAATTAATAAACATTGTAAATTTTTATTGCAAACTAAAATATGCACTGTTAAGCACAATTTAACATGTTTGTAACAAACAAAAAGACATTGTTTATTTACATAACACGACATTGCAAAAAAGATGGCTTTTGTACATAAACATGGTCTCCTAAAAGTATGGTCCCCTGAAGCTCGAAACTTTTAATCCATTGTCAAATCGCACTCGAAAAGGTAAATCATAATCAAAAGATTGATATGTATCGTCAAAGAGTCAATTTCGAATACGTCCACCTTTAGCACGATCGATTGCTGGAATCCTTGTTTTTTTACTACCAGTTTGGCGTCTTATTTCCTAAAGAGTTATCTTCCGCTTTTCAAGGCAAAAATGTGCTTTAAACTGAAAGCTAACATCCTTCCAGTCACATATTGAAGAATTCAAACTGACCAAACCCATGAAAATTAAAAATTATTTCAAATCATCGAAAAGCAGGAAAAGTCTAGGGGTGCTTAACTTTTTTCCAGGTGTATATATTTTTGGAAATTGAAAATAAAAAATTCTTTTAACTCATTAGCTAATTAAGACCCAACGAATGCGAATGAAGAACCCCTGGGTTTCCGAGGATGCTATTTTATGTTTTGATTCCATCTTTTTGTTTTTATTTGAGCTCCCCTATTTTACTGTATGAATCTGGATGTTGAAAATTATAATTGAGAAATACCTATATGGTCTGAATACTTGTATGGTCCAATTGGTTTTTTGACAATATGGGTATACTTGTACTTGTATTGTTCTGTACCGTACGCGTACGGTCTGAAACATGTATATGTCATAGCTAAAATCCAAGAGGAATTCAGATTTAGTCTACAACATGGGCATAGCAATATAATATCCCCTAAGTCTTTTAGTTCTTGAGATATGTAGGCATCCAACTAAAACCTAGCATACATAGCCTTATGGCCCTGTCACACTATAACGTTTTAGCCAACGTGTGCCGACGTTTTAGAATATATTTTCAACACGCTGGTGTGCGTTGCGTAAGTTTTGTACACGTTATGAACATGCTACAAACACGTTCGCGAACGTCAGCGTGCGTTGGTGAACGCCGAGTGCTTTGCAAATTTTTCAACATGCTTAAAATTTTGACATTCGCCAACGTTTTAGAAATAAATTATTCGAACGCTAGGCATAAGTTAGAAGGACGTTATACACACGCTGATGTACGCTATGTGGTCGTTGTCCGCACGTTGAAATGCGTTTGACGAACGCTAAGCTAAATGGAAACGAACACGTCTAGCGATATACAGCGCACGTCTAGCGTCAGTCTAACGACCGAGAAACCTATTCAACGTGTCTAAAACGTGTACAGAGCGCACAGAGCGTCATTGTAACGAACGAGTAGCGTATCAGCCCAAGAATGTTATAAGTTAGATTGAATTACAAGGGGAAAGTCAATTTCAAAAGCTTCAAATACTAATTCAAACCTGAAAAAAAATCTTTTTACAAAAAAAAACAATGAACAAAGCCAAAAAGATCTTGAATATAACAAAGACAACTTAGATGGTCTGGAATTGAAAGTAATTCTTGCAAATTGTAATACACCTGTCGTGTTTTCGGTGGACATGTCTTTGGTAGAAAAATACTCAAATACAACGAGTAACGACAGTCTAACTTTGATACTCATTTGAAATAACGTGTATTTTTAATATTCAATAAGCACACGCGTTTTTCTCTATTAAGGACATCATTAGTCAAGTGCTATAAAAGGGATGCTAGGCAAACTCTACATACCGGTATTTCTTACATGTATTTACTCATTTGAGATTTTGAGAGTTTGTTAACAAGCGCATGCATTACTCTCTGTATATTTTTGACATATCAAAATATAAAATCTACACTATATTTTATTCTTTTAGAGTGCAAGGTTAAAAAACGGCTTTAGAATAATTATACATTCATGTTACCGGAACGCTGAAAACCAATATTTTTATAACGAAACAAAATTCACATGATGTATCTATAATTATTAATTAATCCAGCAATACAGATCTATTTGTGCTACTGGAAATAATACTAAAGAAAAGAACAGAAATCCTAGGTCTCCCCACCGAGAGAAAAAATAACAAGTTAGACTAACGCTATGAATACGTTCTGCAGTCGTCACACATGCGCTAGGCAAACGTCAAGTACGCCAGACAAACGCTATAGATAAGTTTTGAATAAGTTTGTCGTGCGTTGCAGGTAGTTAGTCTGACGCTTTGTGGTCGTTCACCGAGATATTTTTTGAAACGTTTTACAGCGACTACCAACGTGTTCCAACGTTTTAGAAAATTATTCGAACGTTCGGCACACGTTGGCTAAAACGTTATAGTGTGACAGGGCCATAAGCATGAAAATCACGTGAATTCAAAGACAAAGTCAAATAGTGTAGGTGTTCGCCTTTAACAAAATTTTTAGATATCGAATTACAGAACGCGGTCAGTTTTAATGGTGTTGGAATAGAGTTGGAACAGATCTAACATATTCCAAGTCGAATATTATTGTTGGATTTTGGCTTCCCTGTTCAAACGTTTTAATGTTGAGTACTTTCCTTTCAATGCTTATGGTTTGTCTATCTTTCAATTAGTTTATTTAAACGTTGTTGGTGATCGGTTAGTCATTGAAATATGCATATATCCTATAGCGTTACCAAATTTCCGGTTTTTATGTCACTCTGCTTTTATTATTGTATTTTTGTCAGTTTAAAACACATCAAATCTATAATGTTTCATGCGTTTAAAGTTTAAAATTGTTTAAACCCTTAGGTTCTAGCCCAAACATAATTTGGTCTTAGTCATGAGTCTTGAATATAGGAGTTTTCAAAGACTCAATCCTGAGTCCAACATCTTACTTGAAGAGGAAGAAGAAGAAGAATAGACGAAACGCGCGTCATACGTATTGTTTGGAACTTTGTTGTATATTTTTATTATGGACTTTGTGAATACAACCAATTTACCGGCAATGGCTAACGCATATGAAAACAGTCCAAGATAAAAGATTTTTAATAAACAAAACAGGTAATTAATAGCTGTCACCAGATTTCAAGCATTAAGCATAGCCGGCATTACTCCGCTAATGAGGGACTTATACTGATTTATCATGAATTCGAGACTGTAAAACAAACCTGTCATGATAATCTAGCTGTCACCACAGTCGCTAAGGCTAACCACTTTTTTAAAAACAACTCAAATCATTGTTTAGCTTTTTATTAATATAAGACATAGATTTACCAAGAGATGACCGCTCCATGATGTCCATAATCTTGATCAAAATGGTTTTCACATCTTAACAGACTTTTTTTGTGTTGAGCATGTTGTTCGTACCATACAAGTAAGTGACAATTCATCGACTCACAAATATCTATGTCGATGCTATAAGAAGATTTCAGTTTCACAAAAGTCAATGGAAAGCTTCTAATGAACAATTTTGACAGTAGCATTGATTAGTCATACACAAGTGAACATACTTAGGTACTCATAGCTGTTAATCACACTTCTTTTTATGAGCTTGTTGAATGGATTTTCATTTTGTTATAAGATGAACACTGCCGCAATTATGTTTTCGAATCCAACAGTACATACTTTTTTGAGTTCTCATATCTATCCTGCAAAGTAAATAAATGAACCAAAATAGACAATGACATTAATTATCATAAAAATATGAAAACATATATTCACAAGCCTGCTTATAAGCAAATTGTAGAATAATATAATAAACTAAGATATAAAGAAATGAGGAGCAATGAGAAATAATAGTTTTTTTATTCAAACTCTGAGGATTCAAAGCAGACAATTAATCGGACACTCACAGAAAATAAATGACCAATTAATCGGACAGTAAACGATTATGCCATCATTACAAAACTTAATGTTTTTAACAAAATTGTGTACTTTATCTCCGTCTATCCTTTTCAATGTAGAGAGTCTAACAATCGCCCTTTTTGATAATAATAAAAAGGCTAATAAAAACATTTGGTTTGCGAGTAAATTCCAAATACGTGCTAAGAGGTGAAGGAAAAAATGTTCATCCATCGATGATCAATCGAAAAATTATAATAGTTTAAATTGTCCTGAATACAAAAAGAAACGTTAAAAAGTTGTGTAAATGAGCAAGCTATAAAAACAACTCACCTTTGTTCCTATTCGATATCATAGTACGTTCATGCAGCCTTAAAACCACAGAAATCTGGCGAAAAAAATAACATGCAACTAGGATTTACCATCGGACAGTGATCAACTTCCGTGATCGCTTACTGTCCGGTTATACACTGTGGTATTATACCTTCCAACTTCAATTTGAAGTTTGTGGTCACATATTCTAAATTTTGTAAACATAGTAAAAGTTTGAATTGATAAATTCAAAATTTTAATAAAACACAATAAGTAAAATCTTCCATATCCATATGAATATCTTTAGTTAAAGTTTTGGCATATGAATACCATGTGTAAGTTCCTTCTGAATCTAACTGTTTTGTTAACTCAAAAGCTTATTTAAGTAAAGGGTTAAGCTCTTGATAATTTAACCTTATTAGCAAAGAACAGAAAATCGAACTTTTACCTTTATTGCTACATGTTGATGTTATGGAAGCCCTGACGTGCTACGAAAAAAAATCAACTTGTGCTCAAGAGTTTCAAACTTGTGCGCACGAGCTTAAAACTTGAACGCACGAGTTTCTTATCCTGTGCGCGCAATTTCAAGCTTGAGCGCACGAGTAACTATAACTTGTGCGCATGAGTTACAAACTTATACTGCACATAAGTTACACACATTTATGCAGGAGTTTAAAACTTTAGCACAGAAGTTACTAACTTGTGCACAAGAGGTCAAACTTGAGCGCACGAGTTTCAGACAAGTAGTATACTGGGCCAAAACAAGGTTAATCTGGTTCCCATGATCCTTTATTCAATCTCATTCCAAAGGGTATGTCTACGAGAGTTAACTACAAGGTAAACATATCATTTCCAGTCGGTTATAACGACGACAATTGTTTGTTGTTGTTGTTGTTGTTTTGTTTTGTTTTTGTTTGTTTTTCTTTTTTTGTGTTTTTGTATTTTTTTGTTTTGTTTTTGTTTGTTTTTTTTTTTGGTGGGGTGGGTTAAATGAGTTCTTCCTTATATTTCCTTCGTAATTTTTTCACCATAACCTTTGACAAACTGTATAACTGTATTCCGGTCACTTCGGTCTTATTACGTAATGAATGGGCTCTGTTGTGTCTTTTTTTGACCCCACAAAACACTGGTAAATGGTAAGAATGTGTTGCCATAGATACAGCTTATAACTGGCTGGTAAATTTATCATGTCACCATATTTAACTCACCCGACCCGAAGCGTCATATGATCTATTGTTATAGTTATAAGCATCCGTCCGTCCATTATCGTTTCTTCAAAAATCTTCTTCTCTTAAACCA
This sequence comes from Arcuatula senhousia, assembly GCA_963971305.1. NCBI lineage: Eukaryota > Metazoa > Mollusca > Bivalvia > Mytilida > Mytilidae > Arcuatula > Arcuatula senhousia. The sequence goes on from CAXARO010001143.1 coordinate 36,155, forward strand.
CTGAAGGGCTTGCTTTGAAACTTTGTACACTTGATCTTTAGGATGTCCTCTACCAAGATTGTGAACTCCGACCAATCAACATGGCCGCCGTTGTTAAAATTAGAACAGGGGGTCAGACCATAGTTTTTAGCTTATAACTAAAAAAGTAGGTGAGATGGGGAAAATCTGAAGCAACCGTTGGGCTAAAGATAACATTTCAAAGTTATTTGGTATGACCGGGGTATGTTGTAATTAAGTCGTATGCCTTCCTTATCGTTATCCTTGACATATTGCTGTTTTTTTTTTTTAGCTCCGAAGGGTCAGGTGAGCTATTGTCATCGTTAAACGACCGTCGTCCGTACGTCCGTCCGTCGTCCGTCCGTGCGCTTACTTTTCTTCTTCACTGAAAACACTGAAGGGATTGCTTCAAACTGTATACGCTTGATCTTTAGAATGTCCTCTACCAAGTTCGTGAAATTTGTGCACGCTGACCAACCAACATGGCCTCCGTTCCTAAAAATAGAACAGGGGGGTCAGACCATAGTTTTTAGCTTATAGCTAAAAAAGTATAAGAGATAGAGAAAATCTGAAGCATCCTCCCTTTCTTCTGCATCAAAAGCTCTACAAAACTCTCCATTGAGTCAAAGTTATTGGACGACACCTTATAGGAGTTATTTCCCCTCAATCGTAAGTGCTAGAGGAAAAGTTAGCATTGCAAAATTGTCCAGCTCATTAAATAACTCAAGGATCAAAATTGTCAGATCAACCTTTTAAGAGTTTCCCCTCTTTAACTGTTTTCAATAAAGTTTAACTAATTTTAAATTTTTTGCTCACCTGACCCGAAGGGTCATGTGAGCTATTGGTCATGTGAGCTATTGTCATCGTCAGGCGTCCGTCGTCCGTCGTTAACGTTTCTTCAAAGATCTTCTTCTCTGAAACCACTAAAGGGATTACTTTGAAACTTTGTACACTTGATCTTTAGTATGTCCTCTACCAAGTTTAATTTGTGCACGCTGACCAACCAACATGGCCGCCGTTACTAAAAATAGAGCAGGGGGGGTCAGACCATAGTTTTAAGCTTATAGCTCAAAAAGTAAGAGATAGAGAAAATCTGAAGCAGCACTCCTTGTTCAGCATCTAAAGCTCTACGAAACTCTTCATAGAGTCAAAGTTGTGGAACGGTTCCTTATAGGAGTTATTTCCCTTAATCGTCAAAATTGACCATTTTCACAGTTTTTGGAGTCTATCTTGAAAATTGTAAGCGCTAGAGGAATAGTTAGCATTGCAAAATTGTTCAGCTCATTGAAATCTACAAAAGTGATTTCAGGGTCAAAATTGTAAATCAACCGTTTAAGAGTTATCCCCCTTTAACTGTTTTTTCTATCAATTTTAACTGATTTTTAAAAAATCTTCTTCTCTGAAACAACTAAAGGGATTGCTTTCAAACTTTGTACACTTGATCTTTAGTATGTCCTCTACAAAGTTTGTGAAATTTGTGCACGCTGACCAACCAACATGGCCGCCGTTACTAAAAATAGAACAGGGGGTTAGACCATAGTTTTTAGCTTATAGCTAAAAAAGTATAAGAGATAGAGAAAATCTGAAGCAACACTCTATGTTCAGCATCAAAAGCTCTACGAAACTCTTCATTGAGTCAAAGTTGTGGGACGACTCCTTATAGGAGTTCTTTCCCCTTAATCGTCAAAATTGACCATTTTCACAGTTTTTAGACTTTATCTTGAAAACTGTAAGTGCCAGAGGAAAAGTTAGCATTGCAAAATTGTTCAGCTCATTGAGATCTACAAAAATGATTTCAGGATCAAAATCAACCTTTTTAGAGTTACCCCCCTTTAAAGGTTTTTAATCAATTTTAACTTTTTTTCAAAAGAAAAGCTTTGTAACTTTGTATTCTTGATCTTAAGAGTGTTTCTATCCTTATTGGTTTCTTTTATGCTACATACCAAGTACATGAAGACCATGTTGCCCACTAGGTAAGAGGCTTTAGCATTATAGATCAGGTGAGCGATTCAGGCTCCTGGGAGCCTCTTGTTTTCTAATGGAAAGCTTTGTATTCCTGATTTTAAGAGTGTTTTCTATCATAACTATTTTTTTTAATGTTATCAAGTGCATGTAGACAATGTTGCACACTATGATAATGAACAACCATACCAAGTTTGGTTGCAATTGTACTTATGGTGTCAGAGGAGTTAACTTTTTAAAAAGTTTACGGACGACAGAGGACGACAGACGCCAAGCGGTGACAAAAGCTCACCTGACCCTTTGGGTCAGATGAGCTAAAAAGGCACTTGAAAAGAATATACGATCCTCAATGTGCATGCAGTATGGCATTTTTATGGCATGTTCCTGAAAACAAATCGGGGAAACTCTTCACTGACTACATCAACGACTTTTTGAAGATGCAAAAAGAAGCGAATGCGAGCGGTTGGCGGAAGTAATGTTAAAGAGAAACGGTGTCAGAGGAGTTAACTTTTTTAAAAGTTTACGGACGACAGAGGACGACAGACGCCAAGCGTTGACAAAAGCTCACTTTATCCTTCGGGTCAGATGAGCTAAAAAGGCATTTGAAAAGAATATACGATCCTCAATGTGCATGCAGTATGGTATTTTTATGGCATGTTCCTGAAAACAAATCGGGGAAACTCTTCACTGACTACATCAACGACTTTTTGAAGATGCATAAAGAAGCGAATGCGAGCGGTTGGCGGAAGTGATGTTAAAGAGAAACAAGCTGGGAGCCTGAATCGCTCACCTGATCTCTTCTGCTAGAGCGTCTTACCTAGTGTGCAATATTACATCGAAAACGTTAACTCCTCTAACACCAAAAGTCCAATTAAAACCAAACTTATTATGGTTATTTAGTAGCATTATGTGTATAGAACTGATGTGGGTATTTTTGAATGGTTGAAAAAAACATGGTGGCTGTGGCTAAAAATAGAACATTAGAGTATGCATTTTTTGTTAAAAACTCAAAAAGGGTGACGAACTTTTGAATTCTGATTGAGAATAAAATTGATCAACACCTCATGATCAACCAGCCCTGAAATTTTGAAGAAGATCCAACAACCCATGAAAGAGTTATTGCCCTTTTATTTTATTTTTTATGAATTTTACACTTACAAAATGTTTTAAGCTCAATATCTTAAAATTTATATGAGATATTTAAGAAATGTGAATTGCATATTGTTAAGCACATCATGATCTACAAAATATAAAATAAGGTCAAGATTGTAATACTGTTCATTTTAGAGGTTATTCCTCTTAGAGTGTTGGAAGAAAGAAAATTATTAAAAGGTTTCAATTGCTAAAATATAACTCTGTACAATCATTACTACATTAAGTTAAACCATATTGTCAGATGACCCCCTTGTTAAACTTATATCCCTTTCAATGTCAAATAGATTTTGCCTAATAACCTTTACTTCAGGCACATATGTCAGGTGAGCGATTCAGGTTACTGGGAGCCTCTTTTTCATTAATTCGTCACCTAGGTTCCTGCTATGGCACTTTCCTCTTCGATGTGATCCAAAGATTCTTGCTATAAGGTTCAGATGCAGGTTCTATATAGTGTGAACATGAGTTTGTTATTGATCTTGGTTGGTAAGACGTCGATGTATAGGAATCTGGATAAGAGTACTTAAAATCGTACACGTTTACTTGACGCCAAAGTTTTTCGTGGTACCCTTTCGGTACTATTACGTTTACGGTCTTGATGACAAAGGCAGGAAGTGATATGACATCAGAGTAGTTGATACTTTTTTCTTCCGCCTATTGGAACAGGGTACATAAAGCCAGCCAATAAGAAAAAATGTCTTCAAAATGCAAAACAAACCGAGGGGGTCGATTTAAACGAAAGACACGAGATGAAACCACAGCACAAATCTAAAGGGATGATATAAGAAAATTATACTAAATGTTAAAAGGCGTCGAACGAGGAAAACAATAAAACAATAAGGTTGGGTGACATGTCTCAGTGCACGAGTGAGTCAATTGCAAAGTGTTCTATAGTGACCCAGTATACTACTGTCTGAAACTCGTGAACACAAGATAAAAAACTCGCGAGTAAGTTTGATACTCTTATGCTTAAGTTTAAACTCTTGCGCACAAGTTAATTTTGTTTCCGTGGTACTCGGGCTTCCATCTGATGTAGTATTTGTTCGGTCCCTTAACATTTCCAGAGCTTTAAAAAAGGCATGTTTTATTCTAATCTCTTTCTCTTCATTTATTTTTCTTTATTCGAATGTCCTCCAGTTCGTTTTCCTTTCACACTGAGGTGTGTTGTTATATCTAAAAAACCTAGTATTGTAATAAAATTTCTTCATCGATATTCAAGACACGATAAATTAAGTTTAAAAAAAGCAGGACACCGGAGTCTTAAACACATTCTTTAATGTTATTATTCGTTAAAAAGACTGATGATAGGTGAAATTTGAAAAAGAATGACCTTAGTTAAATAATTATCCGTTAATTACGCATTTCTCTTTTTGAAAAAGAAAGATTTTTGGGGCTAATTTTAAGATATAGTAGGATTTGGATTGGTTTTTATTCTTTCTTATTTATTTGTTTCAGATTTGTTGGAAACTGTGCCTGGAAACTGTCATGGTATGCATACACTCCAATGCTAGAAAGATCGACAAGTCTCATTCTTTTATTTTGTAACTGTTCAATACAATTTAATGCGTCGCAAAAAGCGAAAGCAGGTATAGGAGTCGGATCACTGCATCCGCCCGTCTGTCCGTCCTCTGTCGCGCTATAGTGCTGCCAGTAATCTGAATCAAAATCCAAACACTAGAACATATTTGGAATGTAGACAGTGGTTACCTCTACTACAGATATAATAACTAGATAATGTGTCTATGAGCCACATGATGGTTCTCCCGTTCTTGAAATATCATTGACCTTCAATGTGTATTACCTGGGATATGGAACTTTACCAAGATATTGATCAAAAGTGTTCATGTGTAAAATATAGGTCACTGTGACCTTATTTCTGGTGGGTGGTGCCAAGTTACCAAGACTCATCGAGGAGTGAAATATTATTGACCCCTAACATGTAGTATTCAAGATATGGACATTAACCAAGAACTTAACCAGTCATTCATGTGTAAAATATAGGTCAAAGTGACCTAATTTCTAGTGGATGGTGTCACCTTACCCAAGACACATCTAGTGATGAAATATCATTGACCCCCAACATCTAGTATCCAAGTTATGGACCTTAACCAAGAACTTAACCGTAGTCGTTCATGCATAAAACATAGATCGCAGTGACCTAATTTCTAGTGGGTGGTGTCATGTTACCCAAGACACATCTAGAGGTGAAATACCATTGGCCATCAACATGTAGTATCTGAGATATGGACCTTAACCAAGAACTTAACCAAAGTCGTTCATGCGTAAAACATAGGTTACAGTGACCTAATTTCTAGTGGGTGGTGTCACCTTACCTAAGACACATCTAGTAGTGAAATATCATTGACCCCCAATATTTAGTATCCAAGTCATGGATTAACCAAGAACTTAACCGAAGTTGTTCATGCATAAAATATAGGTCACAGTGACCTACTTTCTAGTGGGTGGTGTAGCCCTACCCAAGACCCATCTGATGGTGAAATTTCGTTGACCCCCAACACCTAGTATCCGAGTTATGGACCATAACCAAGAACTTAACCAAAGTGGTACGGACGGACGGACGGACAAGGGTAAAACTATATGTGCGATCCACATACGTGGTCGGGCCATTAAAATGTAAACCTGCCTCTTGGCTTCATTTCATAATTCTGTTTAGAATGTATGTGGCACGCAACAATAACAATAACAAATAAACTTGGTTTGTCGCTCGCTAAATATAAATTGAAAAGACTAATGACAACTTTGGTTATTTGTTTAGTATCAATATAGCGATCAATAATATGGTTTTTGAATTTCACTAATTAAAAGAAAAACTATTATCTATTATTATAGAAGGGGGACCAATTGATTGTGGAGATATACAGAGAGGCTGTCCTAGTGGTGTCTATAAGATATATCCTAAACAGTCGCCAAGTGTAATCAACGTCTATTGTGAAATGGAAATAGATGGTGGCGGCTGGACTGTGAGTTGTTAAGTTATAAAAAAATGATGTATGTAAAATAATAAACATAATTCAAATTAAAACTAGAAAATGTGCCTATGAGCCACGGGATGGCCCTCCCATTCTTAAAATATCATTGGCCCCCCAATGTATATAACCTGGGTTATGGACCTGAACAAAGTCATTCATGCATAAAAAACGTCACAGTGACCTTATTTCTAATGGGTGGTATTGCCTTACCCAAGACCCATCTAGTGGTGAAATATCATTGACCTCCAAAATTACAAATTTACCTTTTGTACCCCCGCGTTTTGGTATTTGTAACAAAAACGTGGGTATAAACTGTTAATTTGGATATGCTATATATCGACATTTCAAGGAGTAACCTCTCATCAGTAGCATTTAAATCAAAACATCTAGTATCTGAGTAATATACCTTAACCAAGAACTAAACCTAAGTCATTCATGCATAAAATATAGGTCACAGTGACCTTATTTCTAGTGGGTGGTATAGCCTTACCCAAGACACATCTAGTGGTGATATATCATTGATCCCCAACATCTAGTATTCAAGTTATGGACCTTAACCAAGAACTTAACCAAAGTCGTCCATGCATAAAATATAGGTCACAGTGACCTTAATTCTAGTGGCTGGTGTAGTCCTACCCAAGACCTATCTAGTGGTGATATATCATTGACCCCCCACATCTAGTATCTGAGTAATGGACCTTAACCAAGAACTTAACCAAAGTGTTACGGACGTACGGACGGACGGACAAGGGTAACACTATATGGCCGATCCACATACGTGGTCGGGCCATTAAAATCAGTCTTTATTTCCTTATCATAGGGCTCCATCGTAAGGCATATAAATCAATTACAAAGATAGATAACAAGCACAGAACCTCGACTGATTCCAAATAACCAGAAAACACAGATACACAGAATATATCTATATAAGTCTATACAATGTGACAACTCATTCACTCTTGCTGTCCATTGGACCTCATCAATTTACGCGACGTGATGCAGGGTTTATAAAGTATTTTATAGATTTCTGAAGATCGTCCAAACAATGTCCGAGCTTCAAATATTCACATGCAAATTTTGTTGTTGTCCCTTAGCGGGAGTCTATGGCATTACTGTCTGTACTATGTATTTATAATTATGTATATATAGGTCTATACGAAGTAGTAACACAATCATATCCTTGGCTCGTAGCCGCAAGAAGATCGTACTTGACGTAAAGGATAAAAGCCGTAAACAGTCCGACAGGTCTGAGGCGCAGCCGAAGACCTGTACAATATTTTACCGAATGGACTGTTTAAGGCTTATATCTTACTTAAAACACAGTTAACGATGAAAATACTGTTAAATTAAAGCATAAAACAATTAAACTATATTTTTATTATCTTTTGACTTCTTTATATGACAATATAGTAAGCAAATTTAATAATTTATATAGCGAAAACCAGTACGTTATTTTCTTTTGTTTTTTGTTTTTGTTTTTCCCACTTTATGATCATCATTTATTCGTGTTCATTTCTTCAAGGTCGTCATGTTCATCACATTTACTCATTTTTTGGTGTGTTTTAATGATATTCGCCCTCCAAGGTGCTTGAAATTCCCCTGTAGCAAGATTCTTCCAGTGTTAACACCTTTTCGACCGACTGATGTGTTATTCTTTTGGACTTTATTATATATAATAATTTTATTGTCATATAAACATACAAAAAACAGTTTGTGACAGAACATATACATATCATATTTAAATGTAAACATGAAGATAATATTATTTTAGACAAATAAACATATAGCAAGTTATGAGACCTCTGCCCTCAGTTCTAATGACTGTTTAAAAAAGAAGCCAAACATTCTTATATGATTATGATTTGTTGGGTTAAGCAAATAGACCATTTTATTTTCATCTGACATATTAATAAAATTTGAATCATCTGTTCTTATTAAATTAAAAAGGTTTTCTCTGATTTTTTTATTTATATTACAATTTAAAAGAAAATGCATTTCATCTTCAAGAATATTACAAATTTTACATAATCTGTCATGGCGAGGAATTTTGAAATATCTTCCCCTCTCAATTTCCAGATTATGATCACTTATTCTAAGTTTAGTAAAGATTTGTCTCATATGAAATAAAGATTTTGACAAATAATACTCACCTTCTAGGGTAGGGTTTAGTTTTTTATAGAGAAAGAGCTTATTATTTTCATCAAAACCCTGAATTTTATCAGAGAATAAATGTTTGAACTTGTCATTTATTTCTACTTTTATATTAGATTTTAAGCTTTTAACATTTTTCATTGTTTTACAATTAATAATATTTTCTCCTATTTCTTGGTTCGGAGAGATATCTTTTACATAGGTATACCAAGAAGAAATGCTGTTTGAATCTAAGATCTTAGTTAGTTCAAACGCCTCTTTTAGAAGTGGATTTATATCATCAGTATGAAGTCGAGCCAGATATACAATAGATTTTGAATGTATGAAATTTTCTAATGGATATCTTCCAAGCTCTGACCGCACACCAATATTAGATGAGGATTTTTTTGTTCCTAATAAAAATTTACAAAAATTAAGATGCACTTTCTCTAATGAAGTTTTATCTATAAAAGAAAGGTTTTCTATTTCTTTATTTGTTTGTAGAGCTCTCTTTTTGGCTCTATAGAAGGGTAAGTAATAATCCATGAATGAAATATCAGAATTATAGGTTAAAATAGGTCTGACTAGTTTGTCAAATAAATTATTAAAAACCCTAACTGGAAAATTTCCAAAAGAAATAGACTTTTGTTTTAAAGCAAATAACACCTTTTTTGCCTTATTGGCAAGTTCATCCAGGCAATGCTTCAGATTGCCATTGTTCTTGAATAAACAACCTAAAAACTTGTATTCACATACATTTTGATATATATCATATTTGTTCCAGACCGTACAGGTATTCAGACCGTACGCGTACGGTCCGGACCGTACGAGTATACCTATACGGTCCGACCGTACAAGTATACCCGTATGGTCTAAAACGAGCTTGAAAATACAAGTATTCAGACCATATAGGTATTTCTTGAAGTTTGCATTTATTCATATAAAATTATGAAAACATATTGTATTTTCAACCTCAAAAATATAATTTACAATGTGTTGCCTTACAATTGTATAAGTTGTATAAACAGAACGTTCACCACCACCGTTAACTCAATAGAATTACTAGAGAAAAAAGTTTAATTGCCCTGTAGCAGAACATTTTCACACATACGTCCAGTGTGACACTTACTGCCACCAGGATCGCCTGGCTTTTTACATTTACAGGTTCGGCTTTGACATGTTCCCTTGCACTTACATCTTTTAGTCGCAAGTGCTTTAACATATTGCCAAAATCTTGCTGAATCAGTCTCCTCCGTCTGCGGATAACGTATTATTCTCTCCGTCTTCTCACGGGTAAACAAATGATTGGAAGGTCTGTCGACCAAAGTTCCTAAATATTCTTTAAACTTTTCTTCCCACTCACTTCTATTTCACAATACTCAACAATTGATTTTAAACATTGTGTTCATTATGTCCAAAAAATATACTAGTAAAATAAAATAAAATTAATGCATTCTTGCAGGATATATTTTATTCAATATTGATCGAGGAAATCAAGTCAGACCGTACGCGTACTAGGAAATAAGCCTAATGCCTAAAAGATATAGGTAGGCATTAGGCTTATTATGTCTCCTCCCTCTTTTATTGTTTTTGTCGTGTCCGTTCGTCTGTCCGTCCGTCTGTCTGTCCGTCGCACAACTATTCTGAAACTACTGAACCGAATTCAATGAAACTTGGTATATAGGAAGTACATCATATGTAGTTGTGCATATTACCAGGAAATTTTTATCCTCAAATTTTTGTGAGAGTCATGACCCTTTGAACTTAGAAAATTGCTGAAAATCCTCATTTATCAGCTTGTCAGCGCAACTCCTCTGAAACTACTGAACCGAATTCAATGAAACTTGGTATTTAGGAAGTACACCATATGTAGCTGTGCATGTTACCAGGAAATTCTGATCCTCAAATTTTTGTGGGAGTTATGGCCCTTTGAACTTAAAAAAATGCTGAAAATCCTCATTAGGTTTGACATAGAGTTTTGTAATGTCATCCTTTCCGGATTTGACCAACACTTAATCGATCTTTGGCAACGTGACTATAGCAAGCAGGAACTGCTTACTCTTCCGGAGCACCTGAGTTCACTCTCGTTTCGACTTGAGTTTGCGTTGCTGAATGCGGTTTTGTTGTTACATTGTATGTGTGTGTGTGTTTTATGTTGTTATGTGGTTTGTTTTGTTGTGATGATTTTTTGTCTGCCGGTTTTGTCTTTACGGTTTTATGATACTGATTACCCCTTTGGTACACCTTTGCTTTTTTGTCAGCGCAACTCCTCTTAAACTACTGAACCGAATTCAATGAAACTTGGTATATAGGAAGTACACCGTATGTAGTTGTGCATATTACCAGGAAAGTTTGATCCTCAAATTTTGGTGGGAGAAATGACCCTTTGAACTTAGAACTTTTTGCGGAAACGGGGGGAGACATCGTTTTTGTAGGCAAAAACCAACTTTAATTTCCTAATGCCTTCTGACAACTCACTCATTTGTTATAAAACAGTTAAATATTTGATTTATAATAAGACTTCTTTTAACTGCTTTAAATATCAGTCATAGTTATAAATTACGGTAGATTTCAACCTATTGTCACATGTAATATTGGCCTCTTCTGGTCAAAACCTGTCTGATTCGATGCCAACCAAAGAGAGAACATCATAAAAGTAAATTATTTCTGAGACTTGTGATTCCTTTAACATTTCCAAAATTTATGTTTTTCATGAGAAAATACATTTCTTGTTTTCCAATTTCCTAACGATTTAACATTTCAGCTCCGATTTTCCCTGAACTTTAGAAATTTTACCTGCACAACTTTTTAAAAACAATTAGAGGTCTTCATTGATACTTTAAATCTTTAAATGAAAAGATCTTTTGTTGAATGTGAAGCTACATTATGCAGTATGCAATATTAAAAAAAAATCAATATGTGACCTAAAAACTGCCATGAAGCTTAAAAGGGATCATTTTCTCAATGGCGACTACTGTAGACCGTTAAGAGCAATCAAATTTGTTCTATCTGTTAAATGTTTTAGTTTGAAGCCTTCAACACCTCCTTTACTCGGCTAACTGAGAACTCGGTCTGTTGGTTTTATTTTAAATGGAGGCTATATGGGAAATGGGTCTGTTGGAGAGTCGGTTAAAGTCTGTTGGTCAAATACTATCGAGAAAAACATAGCAAGGTCAATATATTTTACTAAATATTTCTTTTTTACTTACTTTAATAAAAAAAACAATTTATGTTGGGCAAAACAATATTGAATACTGAACGTATTCATATATTGTTTTTCTCTGTAGCTTACATTGGTAAGCTACAAAATGGAAAGGCGTGTTACTCATCGAGATATTTCTATCAATTTTGTCATTCAAAAATGTAAACATAACAGCGTTTTGCTAAAATTAAGTCGAAAGCATTACGAAAAACGCAACTTAAATTGTACATCATGTATGTTTGACATATAACTGTACGTATAAGCAAGAAAAACCGACAGACATGCGTTTTTGTGGCATTTATTATGTTTTTGCCTTAAATTGGGTCTGTTGGTGAGTCGGCTATAATGAACTCAGTCTGTTGGTCAGTCTGTTGAGAGTAAATTATTCAACTGATATCATACTATATTTGTGCCACAACACACATTTTTTACAAATAGAAATATCTTACAAAGTGACATAAAGCGTATATATTCGTAGTGATGATTGTTTAGTCATAGATTAGACGTAAAATTAATATAAATCGCGTTATAACAAGCACATCAGTCTGTTTGATCAAGCTTACCATTAATTTTTCAGTATGAAAAGAAAAAGAATGATTTTTTCCAACAGAAAGCATGGAAAGAAAAAAAAATAAAGAATTAAAAATCAAAGATGAAGACGTTTAACAAGAGACGCTTATCCCTAAAATACTTATAAAAAATTGTAAAACTAGTCTTAGAAAGAGAGTGAAGAAGATTACAACTAATTATAAACTATGCCAACTGATTTTGTATTGCAAACATGGCCAAAAACCATTATAACCTCCAAAGTATAATGTATTATATATATATGGCAATCGTTTTAAAGCATACATGATACGTGCATTAAAAAAATCGAGAATTTAAACAGTCTGTTACTACCCGGGTGGGTTGGGGGATGGGATGTTGGTTCGGTCTGTTTATTTCCATATGATAATCGGCGATTGAATCCATAAATCAGATCGGTTCTAATTTATGCATTTTGAAGCCCTTATAAATGTGTACAAGTAAAAAGTTCTAATTTAAAATCAACAATTTTAAAGCCATATTATTATCCCCGCGCTAGCGAAAGCGCGGGGAAAATGTTTTTCTGTTCTATGTACGTACGTACGTATGGCGTTAATGTCCAGGATAATCTCTGTAACCACTGGGAGTAGAAAGATGAAACTTGGGTTATCAATTGCATTGTGGGTGGGGACTGTGCCGAAGGTTTTGGTATTTTGATAATTAATAGGGACTGGGCTGCATAGGTAGCCTAGGTGCACATTATTCCTTTTTCACGCAACTCCTCCTAAGTTATTTGGATTATGGAACTGAAACTTGGCTCAGTAGTTGCACTATGGAAGTAGATTCTGCGAAAGTTTTGGAATTTTGATAATGCCCCTAGGGGCTGGGCTGCATAGGTAGCCTAAGTGCACATTATTCATTTGTCAGGCAACTCCTCCTAAGTTATTTGGATTATGGAACTGAAACTTGGCTCAGTAGTTTCACTACGGATGTAGATTCTGTCATAGGTTTCGGAATTTTGATAATGCCCCTAGGGGCTGGGCTGCATAGGTAGCCTAAGGGCACATTCTTTCGTCACGCAACTCCTCCTAGGTTATTTGGAATATGGAACTGAAACTTGGCTTGTTAGTTGCACTATGGAGTATGGGTGTAGATTCTGCCAAAGGTTTCGGAAATTTGATAATGCCCCTAGGGGCTGGGCTGCATAGATTGCCTAAGGGCACATTATTCCTTCGTCATGCATAATTCATTACATGACTATCACTCCCACTACCAGCGTGACCAGGGAAAAGTCTCATATTAATACATACGCATTTGATAGTACTAGTAATGCTTATTAGTCATAGTTTGTTTCTTTTAATTATTTGCCCTTATACTATTAAACACCAGAGTAGCGCGGGGGTATGCAGCGTGGCTGCTTCGACTAGTTAAATACCTATAATTATACCCTCGCTTTTAAGAAGAGGGGTATACTGTTTAACCCTTATCCATATGTCCGTCCGTTCGTTCGTACGTGACATAATTTCAGTCACAGTTATTCAAGCAACTACATAAGGTAAAGGTCTGGTATTTTGCTTTGTCTTAAAGTGTCATATGGTGTATTTCAATTTTTGGCCCCTAGGTCATCTACCTCTTGTTAACCGAAAACTTAGGTTTTTAGATGTATTGTACATACATGCAAAATTTTCCTCACAGTTTTCTCGACACTTCATGACATAGAAGTTGGGGTATAATACCTTGTATACAGCCTTATCCTATAGTACCATATAGTGTGTACTGATTTCGTGCTTTAAGGTTTCTTTTTCCTGTACATACACGCAAAATTAGAGATAATTTCACTCTTGATGTAATACAATATAAAATGTTAATCCTAAAATTTAAAAAAAAAATTCAAAATATACCGCGCTTGCAATCATTCTGTCTCGGCTAATTAACTCTCAACAGACTTTAATTTAATTTGCCGACTCACCAACAGACTTTAGCAGACACTTTTTTTAAGAAAAACTCATTTTTTATAACATTTTAACATTAAATCACTTTTTGTTGTTTGAATATTTTATTTTTAAACTGAAGAAAACTTTCCGAATCGCTAATTATATTTCAAAAGTATAAAAATTTTGTTTATTTGTAAAAAAAAATCATTCATAGTTGACAAATTTGAGCATACCGCTGTCTCGCCTTTTCGTTTTATCGAACACTGGTATAACTAATTGACTCTGTTGCAAGTTGAAAATGTGCTCAAATGAATATCATTTTGGTTGAAAGATTTTGTATTTTGACAATTAATTGTCATTTTGCCAAAATAACATCTTTTTCACAAAATTTCATGACCATCCATTGGATTTTACTCTCAACAGACCTATAGCCGACTCTCCAACAGACCCATTTCCCATATAGCCTCCATGTTAAATAAAACCAACTGACCGAGTTCTCAGTTAGCCGAGTGAAGGAGGTGTTCAAGCTAGATTTTACCCTTAGCTATATAATTTAATTTTAGCAACAGCAGCTATGATTTCGTCGCATCAAAAATCCAAAATTTTTATCACAATACATCTTTACAACATTTAAACGAAGTTTTGTAGCACTTGATTAAGTGCTTTATTAGAATCAGATATTTTAAAAATTTTAACAGACGGATGACAGACGCAGAATGATTACAAAAACTCATAATGAACTTTGGTAAGGTGCCCTAAAACTAGTTTATAATAAAGATAGTGATCTTAAAAAAGTGCAAAAATATATACTCTAAACTCAATGCTGTAGTTACCATGGGGCAATGATCGGTAAAAGACTGATTTGATGTTCTCTTACGGGTTAAAGTTTTCTAAATAAGATCTTCTTTTATTTTATAATTGGCTCTGCCTATGATATAGACAGAATTTGGACATACTGATTTCATGAAATAATCCTAATGCCTAAAACATTTAGGCAATTAATAAATGACAAGGTATTAGCGTATTGCCTAGGAAATAAGCTTATTGCCTGATATTGCTTATTGCCGCTAACATATATATTATATATAAACAAAGTTATTCAAAATGCTAGGTATGAATAAAATCATTTCTAGAGTTTCGAAGACGAACTTCTTTAATATGCTAATATGCGTTTCATATCTGTTCGATAAAACTTTGAATCCATATCAGAAAGGCATTGAAATAGTAAATGTAATTATGAAACAATATAGATTTAGTATTTCGATAGAATTTCGTTTACTTTTTGTTTTCCATTTAAGGTGTTTCAAAAACGATATGATGGACAAACAGACTTTTATCGTGACTGGAGAGCCTACACACAAGGGTTTGGTGACCCGAGCAGGGATTACTGGATAGGTCTGTACATTATAGCACCAGACTTACTTATATCCACATTGAACGACTAATTGTACAAGCGAAACAATTTGAAATATGCGTGCTTTGGCTGAAAGATTCATTGAGGTAATTTGAGAGGCTAGGGTAAAAAATATCTAGAGCATAGTAAATGGAATAATTTCAAACCCTTTATAAGATTTTACATTATATGTAACAATCGTTGAAAAAAGCCAATCAGTGCTATTTTTCGCAAATACCCCGCAAAGTATGATATATTGGTTTAATTACAAAACACTAATTTCAGGAGTGTCAACAAACAAAAATTTGGATGAAGTAAAGCACCCATACCGATAGCATTATATATATTTTTCTTAATAAGAAAACGTTTCTCTGCCATTGTTTTTTTTTCAAGATAAAATCTTTCCATGAGTCAGAAAAAGTTTCGAAAATTAATTTGACTGGAAACGGCATGCGATAGTAAAACAATGAAAAAACATGTGAAAAATACTCTGGTAATCAACGAATCAAAATCTGTCTTTATAATATGAGGTGTAATTAGTACCCAATGATCATTGATTCGAATTTCGAAATTTGCCAATCAATTTAAAGGTAAGCAATTCCTGCTAGTTGCAACCTATCGCGTGTGCTATGACGAGAATAATGTTTTACTAGTTTCTTCCACTACAGATTCTAGGAGGTCCGCTTCATATTTGGATCTATTTCTCGAAATTGACACACTAGGAAGGTTTTGTACAAAGCTCTATGAAAAACGTGATGACTTCAACCTTCCAATAGTCAACTTTCACTTTCTGTGTAGCAACATTCCGTCCGCTCCAGCATATGGAGTTTACGTATCACAAATTCGTTATTCATTGAGGGGCAATTATATTTCAAGAACGGGAGGGCTCATAGACACATTTTCAAGTTTGTAAACCGTTTATTCTTTGTATTAACTATAGGAAACAGAAATTTACATCTTCTGACAACCAAGGGAAGCTGTGAACTCCGTATAGACATGAAAGACTTTGACGGAAGCTCAGCCTTTGCAAAGTACAACCATTTTAAAGTTGGAAGTGAAGCTACTAACTTTGTATTGAGCGTTAGTGGTTATTATGGAATTGCTGGTAAGATTTTTATTTCAAAGGACTATGATATAAGTAAGGACACTTTTTCCAAAAGTTTTAATTTAGGGAAATTGGTAACCTATACTGATTTTTATGACGCAAAATGAACCCAAGAATAATTTGTTTTGTAGACTTATTATCTAACAAAACAAATGTCCTATCTATACTACATCTATATTTCATTTCGTTGTTTGATTGCGACCTTTTTCATCCTATATGGTTAGTTAACGTTTACGTAACTATAACAGCGTCTAATCAATGGTTGGAAGGAGACAACTGATATTTTTAATATATAGTCATCTTAGTGTTTGATTAAATTGTAATCCTTATTGTCATATTATACTCATTATACCCCCGTTTCGAAGAAGAGGGGTATACTGGTTTACCTTTTTCCGTCCGTCCACAACATAACCTTCGTAACATTTTTCTCAGCAGCAACATATCACAGTGACTTGAAATTTGGTTTATGGCTTCAATATAAGGTCCTTTATCGCGAGAACAAAAATTATAAACTGAGTGAGCAGTAGCTCACAGATCCCATGTTAGGGTCAATCAATACAATAAACTTAAAAGATACGAAAATATAATTTCAGTTACACATTATCTAAATAGAATCATTTTAAAAAACTAAGTAATAGATGTCGTTACAATTTCAGGAGATAGTTTAGGATATCATAATGGTATGAAATTTTCAACAGAAGATCGAGATAATGACATAAATAGTTCTAATTGTGCTAAAGTGTTCCGTGGAGCCTGGTGGTTTAATAGCTGTGAATTTAGTAATCTCAACGGAGAGTACTTTAACAAACATCCAAGCAGCAGTCATCTAGGAGTTTACTGGAGACATTGGAAAGGCTCTGAGTATTCTCTGAAGGCGTCAACAATGATGATCCGACGTTGGAAAAGTGATATTTGGGAAGAAGTTGTATGAAAACTTTAGCGAAAAATAATAATTCATATTATCATTTAGTTTGTTAGTTTGTTACTAAATTTATATCATCTGGTCTATATTTGAGGTAAAAGCTTAAATACTCGTATTTGCCTCGAACCGTCCTTCATTGTTATATAACACATAGAGTATTAATAGCGAGCACAGCTCACAAGCGGGCACGAAGTGCCCGCACGAGCGGAGAGCTCTACGGTATTTGTTCCCGCGAGAAATTTGTCTAATGCTGATATTGATTTTTCATGGTCCGGAAAGGCTCTCAAATTTTACAGGTACGGAGTGAATTTGAAAATAATTACCCATTTTGCTAGTCGCATTCCAAAAATTATCTATGTAATACTGTATAAAGAGAAAAATATTCTGATGACGATGAGTTGCTACATTTTTTTGTAGTAACCAAATTTAATCGATTTTTTCTTGCTTTTCTATTTAACGTTCAATCGCCCCAAGCATCTCGTCCCAAATTGAACGTTCTAGAAAATGAACCAAACAAAAATAAATACGATGATGACTGCATCGATTCGAAATAAAATCTTTTTTATTCGTTCATTAAACAATGTTAACAATGGCACTAAACATGTTAACATTACATTTATTTTACAGAATTATGCTGTGCTCGCATTAAGGCAATGCCTATTTCATATAATTATTATACCCCGCTTCGAAGAAGAGAGGGGTATACTGTTTTACCTGTTTTCTAAGCAACTAAATGAGATAGAGGTCTGATATTTTGTATACAGCTTTGTCCTATTAGTTACACATGGTGTTTACAGATTTTATGCTCCTAGGTAGTCTACTTCGTGTTAATCAAATACTTATGTTTTTACACATGATGGACATACATGCAAAACTTTAGTCACAGTTTCCTTAGCAACTACATGAGATCGATACAATATGGTGTATACCGAATTAATGCTCCAGGGTAATCTACTTGCTGGTCAACTTAGGTTTTGGGAGATCCCGGAGCATAAGCTCACAGATTTACTTGTTTTATGATGTATTTTGTTTTGATGGGGATGATTATAGTTGTTTTTAACACATAACATTATGTGCTCATAGACAAATGTGGAATTGCTATCTTTTGGATGAGTACAGAAGTTGATTTGTCATATTTTTTGTTTTCATCACCTTAACGGATGTGACAGTCTGAAAAAAAACCCGTTATCAACGCGACGGGTATGTTGCAACAGACAAGAACTGCGAACCATTCTAGAGTATATTCTGAGCAGGAATAGCTAATAGCTTATTTAGCTTCTTCGATAACATTACATGTGTGTTGATGCAGGCATGAACTGCTTTTATTTTCTGATTATTTTCAAGAAATGTTGTTGTTACAAACAGGAACTGCTGCCCTGGCCGAGTTCACTCTCCTTATGACTTGAAGTCGCGTTGTTTGTTTTCCGTGTTTTCTGTTCTTCCATAGTGGAGTTGTTAGTGTTTACTTATTTTGCCTTGACATTAGAATGTCCCATTGGTAGCTTTCTTTTTTTCAACCTATTTCAAATCTTGTAGAACCACGTTTTCATCAGTTTTACTGGTTGTAAATCCCTTTTGATACACACAGCCCGATTAATACCGGTAATACATGTTCTCAACAACAAAAATATACCTGACTTCATAAGAAGCAAAACCAAAGTTTAGGGATAGTCATGTTTTATTTCGATGCTATCAAGACCAGGTAGTCATCCCTAGATGTCTTAATAGACATTCTGATTACTCATGGTTACAGTACAACAACCAGCCAGACACTAATCAAAACACTTACTAACTATTTCGTCTAACATGAACTTCAATTTTTCCAACAGTGGCTGATAACGAAGGAAGATTTTTTAGGGATCGTATGGGACGTATTTTCTTATAACATTGGGTGCGTTCATAATCACGCCATTTGTACCTATAGGTAATTAAATTTGCCATTGGTATACCATTGGTATAAATTGTTCCCATTGGTAAATGTTATTGGTAGCCAATTCTGCAGGACGACAACAGTCCTGTAATTTTACCAAACAAAAAGATGGCGACCCCCACAGTAAAAGATTTGAGTGAAACCCTTCTGCCAATACAGCTGAAGATTGATGACAGAAACTATAAATTGTTGGTTAAATGATCTGACCTTCCATTCTTATCTGATAGTAAGTTTGATTTAAAACAAATGTCATGAATATATAAGCATAACAACTCTCAATTAGTCTAAAATCTGTATGTTTGTTTAGGACTATTTGGAGTGCTTCCCGTTTGGTGTTGTTTACACACAGTTGGTTTAAAGTTACACTTATTGAATTCAAGTACTAATATTTATATTTTTTTTTGCAATTGGAATTTGTGACAACTCTCCTTACCCTCCATTTTTAGTCTATTTGTCTGTCTGTGCGTCCGTCACGTTTTTAAAAAGGTGGTGATCTTGTGTGATCTGAAACCCAAAATGTATAAATGCTTCAGAGCCTCTTATGATGTTCCCTTCTGTAATTAACTTGAATATACTATTTATCAACTAATAGAATTATTGTGTTGATTTCACAAATATGAAAGAGATAACCAAAGATCTGAAGACGTGTTTACCTGAAGTACCAAACAACCCTATATACATAACTTTCCAAAATGGACGAGTAGTGTTGCCAAAGGTCATCTTCAAGGGAACTGGAGGTACTGTTGCCACTAAAGCCTCCGAGGCTAATCCAGGCCCGTCGACGAGTAGTAATATTTCCCATGATCATGATGACACAACTATTAGACAACCATTAGACGATCCTCCTGAGCCTGAGAACCCGGTAGAGGACACAACTTCTCCAGATGAATCCAGCAGATTCGAATGGAAGTTCGCCTATACCAAACATCTGCTTGCTGTATTTAATAAAAAGACACCCCAACTCAGAACAAAGTAGGGAAAAATTATACACACTCAGAAGAGCGTACCGAAAATTTCTTTCAGAGAGTAAGAAAACCGGCAACAAAAGACCTTAACCCTTTATCCACGAGGTGGAGATGTACAACTTAATCCATGATAATCCTGCTATAAACCCACCAGTACTAAAAAGCTCACTTGGATTTGAAGATGTCAATAATAACGACAACAGTACTGCTAATGATGAAGATGAGGAGGAAGCACCTACATCATCGAAAGTACCCAAAGTACAGGAAAAAGGAAACAACAAAAATGATAAACTAGTAGAGTATTTGAAGGAAAGAGATGATTAGTTCCTAAATGACATCGAAGAGATGATGAAATCGTCCAACAGCTACTTAGTAAAACTTCTTGAAAAACTTTAAATGAAATTTGGATTTTCAAGTTGAATTTGAATTTATTTTATTTTTCTTTATTACAGCAATAAGATTTTGCGAGTTTTTGTTAAGTTTTCTGTTTTTGTTTTAACTTTTACATTATTTTTGTTATCACATTTGTATAAAGATAATTATCCTGAATTGGCTTTTGTACCTTTATAGAATTGTAGCTCACCATGTTAAAGGAATAAAGGTAATAACAAAACTACCGGACTTGAATGATCAATCTCAATTGTCCATAGAAAACGACAAAACAAAGCAGTCATACCGGAGAAATGGCGGATCGCAATGGTCCTGACTTTTCAGACGAAATGGTGGGTTGAACCAGGTTTTATGGCGACCAACCTCCCGCTTCCATCATACATGTCATAGATGAAAATATAAGAACATAAAATGTAGCAATATTTATGTAAGGAAATCTGTTTCTTCAATACAATGCTGAACATATGAGTATCTAAACCCATAGTTTTTTCTACATATTTTCTATCAGTTCATGTCAAATAACTGGTTCATAAGCTGTTGTCTTATCTGTACTCCCTGTAGGTTGTGCCCTTCACGCGCAAACATGTCGTCTACATGGCAATCGTTATCATCCTCAACACCTTCGAACTCATTTTCTGAAATGCAAATGTTATGAAGCACACAAGCAGAATGAATAGAGTTTACTAATATCGACATATCTAAAATCTCGAAACCTTTTACAGCATATCATTTAAGTATAATTTTGATTATTATATTATACCACTAGTAACAAACATATGTAATCTAACTTCAATATGACATTGCAAGTTTTCAACCTTTGATAAGTTACGAAATATACTTCTTTTTTTTTCGGAAAATAATTCGACAATTAGGAAAAACAAACCGTTGCAATAAATAAAGGTAATAACAAAACTACCGAACTTGAATGATCAATCTCATAGTCCAGAGAAAATGACAAAAACGAATCAGTCATACCGGAGAACTGGTGGATCGCAATGGTCCTGACTTGGTACAGGCATTTCAAACGAAATGGTGGGTTAAACCAGGTTTTATGGCGCCAAACCTCCCTCTTCCATTGCGATCTTAGGATCCGGTAATGACCATAGAACACAACATAGTTGTGAGACACAATAGGGATAAACCTAAATAAGTACTATTTCGTTATATACCTAGATGTCTTAATAAACATTCTAATTTCTCATGGTTACAGTACAACAACCAGCCAAACATTCATCAAAAGACTTACTAACTATTTCGTCTAACATGAACTTGATTTTTTTTCCACCAGTGGCTGATAACGAATGAAGATTTTTTAGGGATCGTATGAGACGTATAACTTATAATTTTCTCTTATTGTCGGTTGCGGGGATAACGGCGTCGGGTCAAAATATCTGAATAATGTGTTCAAGTCCTGGCATATGGAATAAGTTGTGAAATATAGAAACCGTATGCAGGTGACGTAATTGACATTTTACTTTCCAGTTCAGGAAAATTAAGAATAATTTTAAAATTTAAAAAGACAGTTTTACAATGCAAAACAGTATGTCATTTTCAACAAAAGATTGAGACAATGACAAACATTCTTCTATTAGTTGTGCAAAATTTCACCGGGAGCTTGGTGATTCAAAAATTGCGATCAGGACTCAACGGAGGGTACCTTTTCAAGCATTCGGACAATTACTGGCATGGAGTTCAATGAAATACACGGAAAGGCAACCAATATTCCTTAAAGGCGTCCACCATGATGATCAGACGATGGCAAAGCGACATTTGGGGGGACAGTGATTATTTGTTTTCGCCATATACCAAATACAACTTATTGACACCAATAAAAAAAGTCGAATGTCAAAAGTCTGAACTGTCGAAACATTATTTCTTTTGTTTTTAGTTTGTCGGATTTAAAAAAATGCATTTTCCTACATGCTTGTCTTTTTAGTTAGACAACAGTAAAAGAATATTAAAAAAATACTATATAAGTATTCTGAATTTTGTGGGATACCAGTTTTCGTGCTTATCTAAACGACTTTAAGTACTTTTACAGTATATCATTTAAGAATAATTTTGATCATTATATTATACCACTAGTAGTAAACATATGTAATCTAACTTCAAGATGACATTGCAAGTTTTCAATCTTTGATAAGTCTTTATTTTTGGAAAATTTATCGACAATTAGGAAAAAAACCGTTGCAATAACCTAAATAAGTACCATTTTGTAATATATACTAGGCAAAAAAAGAAACGTTACATTGGTCATTTTTTTAAATTTTGACCAAAATTGCAACTTTTAAAATTTTACGTGACAAAAGTTCAATTAGGCTAGTGATTGTGGTCGTTAAATGTAGCAAATATCACGGCTAACAAAAGGTCGAACTTAAAGGTGGAAAAATTGTTGTGAGTGAGTGAGTGAGTTGGTGTTTAACGCCCGTGCAACGCTATATAGGTTATTTACAGGCGATGAACATGGAAAGGATGATACAATGAACATGAAATGATGATGATAAATGAAATATGGGGGTGGGATGGGACACAAAGGACCGGCGAATTTTGAAGAACCACAGGAAAAGGGGAGAGGTGGGTAGGGGCGGAAAATTTAGCCTATGTGGTGCACTACTTGGCGGTCCACAAAGGGGTCTTTTACGTGCATGAAGCGTGGCACTCTCCACACACGTTGGCCCACTATGGTCGGCGGTCAGGGTTTCCGTATTATAGACCTGACAACCCACCGCGGACGAGGGCCACCCTATTCAGCCACCTAGGGTACACACTTGG
The DNA here is from genome assembly GCA_963971305.1 of Arcuatula senhousia. NCBI lineage: Eukaryota > Metazoa > Mollusca > Bivalvia > Mytilida > Mytilidae > Arcuatula > Arcuatula senhousia. The sequence continues at coordinate 59,524 of CAXARO010001143.1, forward strand.
TCGCTCTGTGGGCCGAGCACTGACCCGACGTCAGAATCCCAAGACCCTTAGTCGCCTCTTACGACAAGCTAGGCTCTGCTGCGGGCCTATTCGCCACCCGGGCCCCGCACGGGACGGAAAAATTGTAAGCCAGGTCCTTTACGTTAACGTCAAAATAAGAAGGAATTCTCTACTTTTGTGTTAGATACAGGAATGACCAAAATACAGGTGATGAATCATTCAAAAAAATTAAGAACAACAATCCATAGTTCAGAGACTCGTGTCAGAGGTAGCAATACAAAAAATGGTGAGACCGGAAGTGGTAGAATACCATAACCAACACGATTTTAGATCAGGCGTTACGGCTTTATTTTTATTCGTAAACGCTTTGTAAATGGTTCAAAAACATGAACTCGTGTTAATGGATAAAATTTCAATCGAATATTTATAAACACTGTACATACGGGGTCACGCCAAGCTGACGTCATTGTTCAAAAAGACGTCCTCTTATTAATTAACATGGTGTTATTTACTTTAATACTGCAAAAACTGCCCCTGCAATATTATAGCACGTGCAAGGCCAATACAGCATAAACCTGTATTGGCCTTGTTTAATCCGTATTGGCCTAGTTTAATCTGTATTGGCCGAGTACATCTTGTATCAACCTACTTTTTGTTTTATAATTCTTATTTGATCATGTTACTTATAGCAAACAAACTCTCTACGGCTTGATGCATTTTTTATGTTCATAAAAGAAATCGGAATAAAAATCGTGGTTCTAGCGTCATCGACTCTAATATTAATGTTTCGTACTAGATATTGACGCCGAAGATTTCGTCTGCTAGGAGTTGAAAGAGAAGTCGTAAATGTTGGTTGATAATTAGTTTGTTGTGTTAATTAATAAAGATATTATTACTTGATGATTTCTGTATTGTCCGTGTTATTGGTCCTCGGCCAGCTGCATTGGCCTTCGGCTCCGCCTCAGGCCAAAACGGCAAGCCTTGGACCAATAACACGGCCAATACAGAAATCATCAAGTAATAATATCATATTATTTACGTTCCTTTTGTCGTTTTGGCGTAAATGAGTTGTACCATGACTAAAATTGACAAAGTTAAGTAAGACGCACCCTTTTTAAAACCAAAGATTCAAATTTTAACAGAATTTTTTAAATTATCAACATTTTGTCATTTTTAATCTAACTGAACAACGTTTTCAGAAATAACCAAAACCCACCGGAAGCAGTTGCAAAATTTACCATCCCTGTAATTTTACGGGTTGTTAAGTATCCCTGAATACTGAAATCAACTTCAAACTCATCGAAATGCTGTCAGAGACGCAAAATGAATGGTTAATCAGGAACGATAATGCTTTGTAAACTTGATTTTCTACAATATCTAGGTAAAACTGTAAGGAGATGTAAAATTCGATTGGAATTAAGGTAGAATGGATTTTCGTCTCTTCAGTATGACCAAAGATACGTTTATTAAATAGAAGTTGCAACTTTTTGTTTGTTATAAAAAAATTATCAAATTAAATATAAGTGTAACGTTTCTTTTTTTGCCTAGTATACCTGATATTCAACCAGCTGTTGCCATGACATCACGCTATAGAATCATTAAATGTATAATGTCTAGATGAAACTAAAACTTATACAGGTATAGTTTGAGAAGTTGAATCTGCATTTTCTTCAAACTTTGTTAAAACAACAGAAAGCACCAAGGCCGTTATCTCATAAGCAAAAAATATGCTTTGTGCTATCGGACTTTTATTTGTATTGCTCCATGTTGATGTGGTTATTGCTCGGTCCATCAATATTTCCAGAGCTTTTAAAACAGGTATGTTAAATGAATTTCTTGATTTTTTATTACTCGAATGTCCGCCAGTTCGTTTTCCTTTAATACTGACGTTTACCCTTTACTTGTACTGTTGTTATATCGAAAAAAAACCTAGTTTTGTTACAAAACTTTCTTCATCGATTTTTAAGGCATGATTCCTTAAAATTTTCAAAAAGCGGTTTAGAAATATCATGATATCCGATCGCGAGTCTCTGACACATTCTTTGATCTTTATTTGTATTTACAGTTTTTTTGTTAAAATGACCGATAATAAGTGAAATTTGAAAAAGAATGTGTAAGGCAATGGCTCCACAACCCCCCCCCCCCAAAAAAAAAAAAAAAAAAAAAAAATTCTTAAGTCTGAGAATATTGTCAACTCCCATAGGTAAAACATTGAGTTTAGAATATTCTCAGATTTATGTATTCTTTAAAAGTTTTGTGGCGCCGAGGCTACTCATTTAAAAGGAAATATATTGGGTTTCTTTTTGCTGATTTTAAGAAAAAAATTCATCTTATTCGGAAATTGGTTGTTCTTTTTATTTTTTGATATACATTTGTTTCAGGGGTGTTTTTCTACGGAGACGAAGCAAAAAACATAATAGATACTGTGGAATCTGCTGTTGCCAAAGAATCGCCAGGAAACTGTCATGGTATGTATAGACTCCAAAGCTAAAATAAAGTCTTAATTCTGTATTTAGTAGCTGTTCGATCGTTTAACTGCGTCACCGAAAGCAAAAGCAGGTTAAGGAGTCGGGTCACTCCGTCCGTCCGCCTGTCCGTCCTAATTTCCTATCAGGCTGTTGGTCTTGAGTAATCTTATCAAAATCCAAACCGTACATCATTTTTAGACAGCGGTTGCGGATATAGCAATAATGTGTACCTTCCATTTTGGGCACGTTGGGATCAATTCATGATACTGTTTTGAATAAGCAATGTCTGTTGCACATGGCAGTAACAAAAATCTAATAAACCGAGTTTATAGACCGTAAACTATATTTACGCTCGATAAACTGAGTTTATCGCTCGCCAAATATACTTAGAAAGTCTAATGACAATTTTTTGGTTGTTTATTATCAAAAGCGATCAATTTTGTATTTTTGAATTTCACTAAAGAAAAAGGGTTTTAATCAAAATTGAATCCGCTTAATGTCTTGGTTAGACATTACTTATAGAAATAGGTCACTGTAATATATAGGTATGCATAAATTTGGTCAAGTTTTTGATTAAGAACCTTACCTCGGGTACTACATGTTGGAGGTCAATTATATTTAAAAAAAAACGGGCGGGCATGGGCAATCCGTGGCTTATAGATATATTTTCTAATGAAATATAACTTTTATTCTATTTTTTAGAAGGAAGACCAATTGACTGTGGAGACATACAGAGTAGCTGTCCTAGTGGTGTATATAAGATATATCCTAAACAGACGCCAAATGTTATCAGCGTCTATTGTGAAATGGAAAAAGATGGCGGCGACTGGACTGTGAGTTATTCATTTAAATTGTCTCTATTAAAATGGGATGTATGTACCTATCGAGTGAGATCATTTTAAGGCTTCCAATACGAAATTCTTCAATATGCTTATATTTGTGATTATAAATAGTTTTCTGATCTGTTCTACAAAGTTTAATATCCACATCAGAGAGTCATTTAAGGGTCATTATAAAAAAAAAATGTAGATATTTGCGTGAAAGTACAATAGGCTTAATATTTTATGCTATCAATGGTTGAAAGGTTTTCATTTTGCAACTTTGTGTTGCAGAAAATAGATTTTAAACAAAACATAGTAGTCTATTCGATTATATCCTGACTATATTAGGGTTTGAAAAGGTCATATTTAGTCGTGTCCCTTGTGTTACTTAGTTTATGGACAGACGAGATACTGTTAGCTCTCTTATTTGATTTATAACCTAAACAAATATTTCCCCCGGAAATACTACTTCCTCTCGGGAATTATCGGCATTAAAGCAGACTACACGGTGCTTCTTTGAGCACTATTTGTAAAAATGTAGAATAAAGCCCTGTGACCAGTATTTCATGTAGTAATATAGTTGATATATATGAGGCTGATTTATTGTTTCAGGGGCCCATTTAAAACAAAATTGAAAATACCAATGAATGTGTCCAATGTGTTACTGTCACTTTTGTAAACGAAGAAAATGTAACACAAGCGATGGGTTTGTTACATAAGGGTTTCCTCCTTGTTAGGAGATTCAAGTGATTTTGCTTAATATAATAATCATTATTATACTATTTATGAATAGGATAAATATTAAAAAAATGAATTAATAAGAAGCAAAGTAACAATAGTGACATTTAAATTAACAGAATGGACAAAAACATACATAACGTAAAGATCCGTAATCCACCTAGGGCTTCATTATTATATATATTAGGGTATTATACCCCCTTCACATATACGATATTCTCTTTCGAGTTATTACGATTTTCAAAATTTATAGTTTTACGAGTTCTTGCGAGATTTTCTGCCAACCTTTTCCGATCTATTTTCGAGTTGTCACGATTTCGTCAGTTGTGCGGAATTTTTTCGCACTCCCGTCTAGAGACGATATGGATTTTATTTTTAACGTGTTTACGAGCATGTTACGGTGCCTTTACGACGTCTTTACGAGTGATTTGCGATATTGGAAATGATATCGTAACTAACTCGCAAACCACTCGTAAAATAATTCCTTTGCGAGGTCTTCCCGACTTAGTTACGAGTATAGGCGAGTCATTTACGATCTCTACGAGTTCTTTACGAGTTACTTGCGATGTGTTTACGAGTTAAATTATGACATTGTTGTTTTTTCAACTCGTAAAACTTTCACGAGTTCTTACGATTTCACACGAGCTAGAAAGACCTGTTTTCGAGTAACAAAGAGTGATTTACGAGTCTTCGCGATCGAATACGAGTTGAAAACTCGTAAAAACTCGTAAGGAAATCTCGAATATGTGAAGGGGGTATAAGGAATACCATTTGTTGAACGAAAACATAAAAAATGTAAAAAAATTAAAGATAATAATAAAAACAATAACCAAAAAGCTTATAATTTGAATGTGTCTTTCATGACAACTTAGGTATAACCAGTGGTGACAATGGCATAACAAAAAGGATTTCTATAAGTTGAAATACACATAAATACAATTATAGTTATCAAATTATCGTTAAATTTCTCTCATAATAAATCCATTTGGACAAAAATATCCTATTAATATTATGGTTATCAATAACTGTAACTGTTACAAAACTTCGGACATGCACAATGGATTGACGTTATAGTCACTTGTGTTACAAAGAGTCAGTTTTGTTACATTAAAAATAAAGTAATTAACAATTCAAAGCATCAAGAAAACAAGAGGCTCCCAAGAGCCTGAATCGCTCACCTGAACTACACAGATACATATATTTGTAGATATTATTGTGCTTTACATTATGCGATTTAAATTTCTGAAATATCTTGGTAAGTTTTCAAGATATTGGGCTTAATAAGTACAAATATGGCAAAAATTAGGAAAAAGAACAATAACTCCCACATCAGCAGTCAGATCTTTTCTGAAATTTCAGGACAGGTAGATCTTAATATGCTGATCACTTTTGATTCTTGCACAATTTTGATACATGTATCTGAAACCATTTTTCAGTCATTAACAAAAAAATGCAATTTACCCCTATGTTCTATTTTTAGCCATGGCGGCCATGTTTTTTTACAAATCAAAAATCTGAACGATAGAGTTGTAGCATATAAGCTATTAAACAAGTGTGCCATGTTAAGATGCAGTTTGTCTTACCATTTAAGACATCTTTGAAATTCAGGGGAAAAGTAATGAAAAATGGTAAATTTTGTTGTTTTAAGGATAATAACTCCTAAACGAAATGGTCCTACAGCTTTGACCTAAATACATGAGATGTAGATCTTGATGTGCGTAATCATATGCAACTTAAATTTCTAAAATATTTTGTATAGTTTTCAAGATATAGAGCTAAATATATGAAACAATTTGAAAAAATCCGGAAAAAGGGCAATAACTCCGATGTCGATTGTTGGATCTTCTTGAAAATTTCAGAGCTGGTAGATCTTGAGATGCTGATCACTTTTGTCTCCCATCAGAATTTTGATATCTGTAGCTAGTTTTGAGTAATTAGCAAAAAACTGCAATTTACCACTATGTTCTATTTTAACCATGGCAGGCATATTTTTTGACGTATCAAAGATCCGAACGATCGAATTGTAGCATTTATGCTATTAAATAACTGTGCCAAGTTTGGTTGAAGTTGAATGTATGGTGTCAGACAAGTTAATCTTTGAAATTCAGGCGAAAAGTAATGAACATGGTAAATTTTGACGCTTTAAGGGCCATAACTCCTAAAAGAAATGGTTCTACAGCTTTGACCAAATTACTTGAAATGTAGATCTTGATGTGTTTAATCATATGCAATTTGAATTTTTAAAATATATTGTATAGTTTTCAAGATATAGGGCTAGAAAAGTGCAAAATTTTGAAAAAATCCAGAAAAAGGACAATAACTTCTACATCGGTTGTTGGATCTTCTTGAAAATTTCTGAGCAGGTAGATCTTGAGGTTCTGATTAATTTTATCCTATGCCAGAATTTTGATATCTGGTACTGTTTTTGAGTTATTAGCAAAAAAACTGCAGTTTACCCCTATGTTCTTTTTTTAGCCATGGCGGCCATGGTTTTTTACGAATCAAAAATCCGAACGATAATTTTGTACACATAATGCTACTAAACAACTCTACCAAGTATGATTGCCATTGGACTTATGGTGTCGGACAAGTTAACGTTTTAAAAATTGTTAACAGACGACGACGACAGGTGAGCTAAAAAACCATAATCAAAAATCAACTGAATCAAAATCCGTTTGGCTTGAAGAATCAGAAATCAGTTTATGAAAATCCATAAAAAGGATAGACGAAAGGAATAGACGATAGTCCATTGTGTTACTTTAATTTGTCACTTAGTCACGGACCATTTGATTTTCGGGGGGGGGGGCGGCTGGGATTTTACCTTGAGCCGAGAATTTTTTTTCGCCTGCTTTTGCGGGCCAGATTATTTTTTCACACACATATTAAGCAAGGAAATTTTGTTGGCAAGATTATTTTTTTTTCAATTTGCAAGATTGAAACCAGATTATTTTTTTTCAATTGGCAAGATTGAAACCACATTATTTTTTTCAACCTAGGTGCTGGCCAGATTATTTTTTTTTACAAAAATCAGGGCCGGGAATTTTTTTTCAATAAAATCCCAGGCCCTCCCAGGAAATCAAATGGTCCGTGCCTTAACTTTGTTTATTTTTATTATTTGGAGTATTTGGATTATTTTAATTTATGTTAATTTATGTTACTTTGTGTATTTTTGTGTTACCATTTTGTCTTTTGTGTAACTGACCAGAAATTTGAACACTAAAATTATTTGTTAAACTCTATGTTTAAACGTTTATTTTACAATCATTTATTTGTTGAAAACATATTGATCAGGTTATACAATGTTGAAAAGGAGTTAGTTGTTTTATTTAATTCTGAATTACAAAATACAAATACCAAAACTGGTATAAAAACGGTAAATTTGGTTATGCTGTATATCGATATTTCAAGGGGAACCTCTCATCAGCAGCACATGAAACAAGAGGCTCCCAGGAGCCTGAATCGCTCACCTGACATATGTGCCTGAAGTAAAGGTTATAAGGCAAAATCTATTTAACGTTGAAAGGGTCATAAGATTAATAAGGGGGTCATCTGTCAATATGGTGGATCTAAAGGTGCTGATCACTTTTGTTCTCAATCAAAATCTAAAAATCTGTCACCCTTTTTGAGTTATTTGCAAAAAAATGCAGTTTAACCTAATGTTCTATTTTTAGCCACAGCGGCCATGTTTTACAACCAATCAAAAATCCCCACAACAGTTCTATACACCTAATAATAGTAAACAATCATACCAAGTTTGGTTCCATTTGGACTTAAAGTGTCAGAGGAGTTAACGTTTTTAATGTAATGAGGAAATGCTGTTAAAATGCTAAATTTTGACGTTATAAGGGCAATAACTCCTAAAAGGAAAGGTCCTACAACGTTGACCCTGTTACATATTTTGTAGATCTTGATGTGCTTAACAATATGCAATTTAAATTTCTCAAATATCTAGTATAGTTTTCAAGATATTGAGCTAAACAGGTGCAAAATTTGCAAAAAATCCACAAAAAGGGCAATAACTCCTACATGTGTCGTTGGATTTTCTTCAAAATTTCCAAGCTGGTAGATCTTGAGGTGCTGATCACTTTTGTTCCCAATCAAAATTTTGATATCTGTCACCGTTTTAGAGTTATTTGCAAAAAACTGCCATTTACCCCTATGTTCTATTTTTAGCCACAGCGGCCATGTTTTACGACCAATCAAAAATCCCCACATCAGTTCTATACACCTAATGCTAATAAAAAATATACCAAGTTTGGTTCCATTTGGACTTAAAGTGTCAGAGGAGTTAACGTTTTCAATGTAATGAGGAAATGTTGTTAAAATGCTCAATTTTGACGTTCAAAGGGCAAAAACTCCTAAAAGGAAAGGTCCTACAACGTTGACCCTATTATATATTTTGTAGATCTTGATGTGCTCAATAATATGCAGTTTAAAATTCTCAAATATCTAGTATAGTTTAAAGATATTGAGCTAAACAGGTGCAACATTTGCAAAAAATCCACAAAAAGGGCAATAACTCCTACATAGGTTGTTAGATTTTCTTCAAAATTTCAGAGCTGGTAGATCTTGAGGTGTTGATCACTTTTATTCCCAATCAAAATCTTGTAATCTGTTACCGTTTTAGAGTTATTTGCAAAAAACTGCCATTTACCTCTATGTTCTATTTTTAGCCACAGCGGCCATGTTTTACGACCAATCAAAAATCCCCACATCAGTTCTATACACCTAATGCTAATAAACAACTATACCAAGTTTGGTTCCATTTGGATTTAAAGTGTCAGAGGAGTTAACGTTTTTAATGTAATGAGGAAATGCTGTTAAAATGCTAAATTTTGACGTTCTAAGGGCAATAACTCCTAAAAGGAAAGGTCCTACAACGTTGACCCTGTTACATATTTTGTAGATCTTGATGTGCTTAACAATATGCAATTTAAATTTCTCAAATATCTAGTATAGTTTTCAAGATATTGAGCTAAACAGGTGCAAAATTTGCAAAAAATCCACAAAAAGGGCAATAACTCCTACATGGGTCGTTGGATTTTCTTCAAAATTTCAGGGTAGGTAGATCTTGGGGTGCTGATCACTTTAACCCATGCCAGAATTTTGATATCTGTAGCCGTTTTTGAGTTATTTGCAAAAAACTGCATTACCCCTATGTTCTATTTTTAGCCATGGCGGCCATGTTTTACGACGAATCAAAAATCCCCACATCAGTTCTAAGCACCGAATGCTAATGAACAACCATACCAAGTTTGGTTGCAATTGGACTTATGGTGTCAGAGGAGTTAACGTTTTAAAAAGTTTACGGACGGACGACGGACGCCAAGTGATGACAATAGCTCACCTGACCCTTCGGGTCAGGTGAGCTAAAAAAGGAAGGTCAAACAACCAATAATATTGAGTAAAGCTGGAAATTTACTCTTTGTGTGGTTACATTCTAAAGTAGATAAACTTATTGAAAATTGGCACTATAAGACAAAACCTTGCTAATTCTAGTAAAAAATGCCTATTCTTGGAAAAAAGACATTGACAAAGCTTTTCTTTAGCAACAGTGTGCACTAATTTACCTAAATGTTTTAGTAACAAAAGGGACACTTCTAGCTAGAAAGGATGTATGTTTGTTGAATTAAAAAAAATGAGCTCGAAGTTAATGTTCCGTAGTATTTGTTTTAAGCATTTCAGTTATAGAATGTTTTAGTATAATAAAGTTTGAACGAAAACGAGTTACTTACTTTTTCAAGAAAACTTAAATCAAATATTGACGTATTTTGATACTGACCCTTGAATATTTGAAACAATGTAAATTTGGTTATTATTTCGATAAAGTGTTGTTTACTAAGGATTTCCTTTTTAGGTGTTTCAAAAACGATATAACGGACATACCGACTTTTACCGTGGCTGGAAAGCTTACACACAAGGTTTTGGTGACCCGAGCAGGGAATACTGGATAGGTCTGTACGTTATTACATCCGACGTATTCATTTCTACATTAAAGAGTTGAAATTTTTTAATGTTTTGGCTAAAAAAAATCCATTGAAATAATTCGGAAGCCCAGGGTAAAAAAGGATGTAAATTGAACAATTTCAACCTATAAATTTGACTTAAATGTATCATAGTTCTTTAAAGAAGCCAATGCTTTAACTAATAATTTATTTTTGCAAGTTACCGCAAAGCAAGATATATCGATTTAATTACAAAACAATCTTCCTATATTCTAGGAGTGTCAACAGGATGGTCACTCCTGCAATGTTTTATATCAAGGGTTTTATGTTTTGTTAAGGAAAAAGATAATTGTTCTCTTAATCAAATCACAAAAAGAAAACTAAAGGTCCGTGTGCTTGTTTCTGAATTATTTGACGTAAATGATTTTGCGGGAAATCAGACCTTTCTAGATTTTACATATCTTTAACATTGTGACAATTTTTTGCCTTAAAAACCATGGAGATGTATCAAGAATTTAAAGAAAGGAGTAGGGGCGATAAGGCCCCAATAGAGCCTAAAAATATGAAGGTAAAGCAAAAGTGTACATTTCTGGCTACAATTTAGTCTTAAAGGAAAACATGTCCAAACATTTTAAAATATCAAAGCGTCATTTTTGAATGACGTCATAATTCTAGTGATTTTAGTAAAAATGCCAAAATATGAGAAACTTTTGTCGTTTTCAGGGTACATTTTGGACCAGCAAACATCGTCCGCACACGAGAAACAAGTTCATTTTTTTAGGGAAAGTACATATAAGCCATAAAACAAACTGTAATAATATTTAGTAGTTTCTTGTGTGCGGAGATACTTTTCCAGTCCAAAATGTATTTTAAAGATGCTGAAAATTGAAGTAAATTGAAGATTTGCTGAGTGAAAGTCAGTTTCATTTCATATTTTTTTACCAAAACAATCTTTTAAAAATGAAAAAAAATATTGAGTTTCTCTTTTGTGGATATTAAATAAATATTTTATCAACATCTGATAACTGTATTCAAAGGTTGAACCTTTGGTAAAATTTTTAGGCCAAAAACAGGCCTTATCGCCCTTACTCCTTTCATACAAATGGTTTTCAATGTCTACATAATCAGAAAATGTCATAAAAGTAGGGGTCAGTATGCAAACAAATTACTTTGCTATTTAAAAGTATAGTTTTAGGACTTCCGAAATCACACAGAAATTTTTCACGTGAAGAGTGGCTATCCATAAAAGACGTTTCCTCTGCCATTGTTTTTTTTATCAAGATAAAATATTTCTATAATAATTAATAAACTTTCAAAAATAAATTTTAATATTTTTATAAAAATAAAATTTTAACCCGAACGTTAGGGTAAAAACATGCAAATTTCTAAGCAAATAACCCAAGGAGAGAGCAACCAATCAAAAGCCGTCTTTTTAATATGGGGTGTAATTAGTACCAAAAGATCATTGATTCGAATTTCGAAATTTTTCAACTCATTTAAAAGTTAGCGATTCTTGCTTGTTGCAAAACATCTATTGCATGCACATATGACGAAAAAATATCTTTTCTTCTATTGTTTTGTTGTATGTTGCTTTTGTTTGTTTGTATAAATACGTGTATTGTTTTTTCATGGACCGACCACGTATGTTGATCGACCACATAGTTTTAATATTGTCTGTCCGTTCGTAACTTTTAATGAAGCTCTTGGTAAAGGTCCATTACTCGAATACTAGATGTTGGTGTAATGATATTTTATCACTTACTACTAGTAGGTCTTGGGTAGGGCTACGCCAGCCACTAAAATTAGGTCACTACAACCTATATTATACGCATAAATAACCTAATCTTGGTTAAAATCCATATCTCGGATACTACATATTGAGGGTCAATTGTATTTTAACACTAGATGTGTCTTTGGTATTATGGCACCACCCGATTATTGTAAAAAATAAATAAATGACTATATAATAGGTTCTAAAAAATATACTGTGATTAAGAGCATGTATAGTTCTTGCAAGTCCTCTGTAAAAATCGAAAATAATTGACAGAGTTTTTAACATTAACCGAGGGGTAAAGCAAGGTGACAGTTTGAGTCCTACTTTATTTAATATTTTTATTAATGATTTAAGTTGTGATCCAGTCTTCATTGACGAAATGAGTATTAATACATTATGTTTTGCAGATGACCTTGTCATTATGTCTAACTCTGCAGACGGTCTGCAATGTGCCTTAAATAAACTAGAAAAAACTGTTACAAATGGCAACTAACTGTTAATACAAATAAAACAAAGGTTATGGTATTCCAGGTTGGCACACAACCATCTCCAAATTTTTTTCTATAAAAGAGAAATGCTAACTGAGGTAAAAAAGTTTATTTTTTTTGACAATATTTTTGATAGTAAGGGGAACTTCAAAAGATTTATTGCTGAACTTTCCAAAAAGGGATTAACAGTATTTTTTTGTTTTTGTAATGAAAAATGCATGTCAAAGTTTAAACATACAGAATTTAAACAACTTAAACCACTTGATAAACTTAAACTTATTTTAAATCCAGATAATTCTATTTTGTCCATAATGTAGATTTTATAAAGCAGTCTTTAGAATTGCGAAAATGAGATCCACATTGGTCAAGGTTATAATATTTGGGTTGTCATGTTTATTATTATCGTAGTTAAGTGTATATGTCATTTGTACTTTGTCTATGTAGATTTTAGCCGTCTTGATTATACCCGACAGGGGTTATTGTCAATAAAGTATACTCTCTCAAAAAAGTAACGCAACATATAAAGATATCTAACATACCATTGAAATAAAAACTTGAATTTCAACTAAAAATTGTCGTACGAATGTCAGATTTTGCAGATTCATTTAGAAATGATAAATCTTACGTGTGATATAAAAAAAAATTCAAATTTACCAGCCAACAAAAGGGCAGCGCCAACTGTATTAATACCAACTAAATGATAAAATACGACTTCACTTGTGTTCTCTCGGTTTCTAAAAAATCGCTGCATATGATCTTCTTGTTCCCATTTTCACACATATTGAAGTCTTTGCTCCCATAACCCCACGTTTTTAAAAACATCGGGTGGCGCTAGCGCTTATCCAACTTTGAAAAATCATAGAAATTGATAGTCTTAGCTACCGTAACTTCCAGTAATTCCGGTAACCAATATTTGAAGTGGTTACTTTTTGGTACCATAACCATGCAAAAATCTTCCTTTCTTTGATACCATCATTATCATAACGACAATCCCGTCTTAAGTGGTTAACATCAGGCTAAACTTGAGGCGTGAATTCTGCCCGCACACGACATATCGGTTGAAGGAGTTTTGAACAAGGCAATTCTCCTTTGATTATTCATCCAGATCACAGGCGTTTGGGTCCAGGGTTTTATTGTATTATAAATAACGTGAATTTAAAAAAATTCATCTCGTCTATATACTATTTCCACAAGGCAAGAATGTTTGAAAGTTCTAAACATAGAACTGACGGGAACTCCATTTTTTCTTGTAGAAATATTTTTTTACCATAAACAACTAGAACATTCTATAACTGCTTTCAGTTGTAACTCTCTTTAGGAAGCAAAAGTAAAGCATGTCATTATGTATAAATCTCACATCGGGTCTTTTTTCCTACGAAGCGAAACAAAAGATCACCACGGACGGAAGTGGCCAAAGATTTTCAAGGGAAACAATATTCTGCCAAATAAAAGAACTTCCGAGTGACACTACAGTAAGGTAAAATCTGGGCGAGTTCGAACAAATCATTTGGCGGAAAATGTGGACTCAATTTTATTTGAAACATTTTTACTGACGAGTTGGTAGTATAATAAAACGTACATACAAACTAGGACTCGATGGGTGTTCCATAATTTTTCAAAAAGACGTTCAAGGATAAAAAAAATACGTGGTTATTTCATTTGTATGATAAAATTGGAAAAAGTAGAAGAATATTGTCTCCCTTTAAAATTTTAAACTTCTTCCGTCCGTGGTGGTTTGTTTGGCTCGCTTCAGTGGAAAAAAGATTAGATTCAAAGTCATTGCGAATTTTTTCACGATAAATGTGTTCCCAATTGTGAGATTAAACTTAAAGGATTTAGAGAATCACCAATATTTCATGTAAAACATTTGATTCTATGAGAAAATATGGGGGTTTTCCGTGAGTAAATTTTGTTCTATTTTTAGAACTTTCAAACATTCTTGCCTTGTGGAAATAGTATATAGACGAGAAAATTTTTTTTTATATACACGTTATTAATAATAAAATAAAATCCTGGACCCAAACGCCTGTGATCCAGATTGATATCAGCACCAACACATTGTCGTGAATTGAATTACCAATTTTTACAAAGAAATTTTTACAAAAGAAAGCTTCTGCAAAACATTCTAACAAATGGCAAACAGTATGAGAAGGACAGTTCAGAGATTTTGAAAAATTGGGCGGAGTGTAGTGCATCAAGAGTAAAATGGGTACATGAGATGCCTTGTCAATGAAATAACAAACGTAAAACACAACGGCCCGAGGTATGATATAGGTCGAGGGTTAATACAGCATGTGATGCAGATTTTGCCATGTAATGTTCATTATATCATATTGAATAAATAAGAGGCTCCCAGGAGCCTGAATCGCTCACCTGGTCTTGATTTCAACCCTATGAAGACTTTTGTATAGCTAAATGAGCTGAATGTTTAAGCAAGAAAACAGCTTTTCTGTATCTGCAATAGTTTTCATTCTATAGGCCAAAACACGAAAAAAACGCTATTTTTCACCTTCAAGGGACTGTAACCCCTGTAAGGGGTCATCTGACAACTTCAACCCTATGGAGACTTTTGTAGAGCTAAATGAGCTGACCATTTAAGCAAGCAACAGCTTTTTTCTATCTGCAATAATTTACATTCTTTATGCAAACAAACACTATTTTTTGCCTTTAAGGGGCTGTAATCCCTATAAGGGGTCATCTGACAACTTCGACCCAATGAAGAATATTGTAGAGCTTAATGAGCTGAACATTTATGCAAGCAACAGCTTTTCTCTATCTGCAATTGTTTTCATTCTATAAGCCAAAAACACTTTTTTCGCCTTTAAGGGGCTGTAACTCCTTTAAGGTGTCATCTCACAACTTTGACCCTATGGAGACTCAAATTTGTAGAGCTAAATGAGCTGAACATTAAAGAAAGCAACAGCTTTTCTCTATCTGCAATAATTTTCATTCTATAGGCCAAAAACACTTTTTTCGCCTTTAAGGGGCTGTAACCCCTATAAGGGGTCATCTGACAACTTTGACCCGATGGAGACTTTTGTAGAGCTAAATGAGCTGAACATTTAAGCAAGCAACAGCTTTTCTCTATCTGCAATATTTTTCATTATATAGGCCAAAAACATGAAAAAACGCTATTTTTTTTACCTTAAAGGGCCATAACCCCTATCAAAGGTCATCTGACAACTTCAACCCAATGAAGACTTTGGTAGAGCTTTTGATTCTGAAGAGCCTAAGATCCTTCAGATTTTTCTATCTGTTATGGTTGCTGAGTTATAAGCCATTTTAAGTGATTTTACCCTATGTTCTATTTTTAGTAACAGCGGCCATGTTTTTTATCAAATCATTTTAAAATGAGGATCGTTTGTTGCCAACATGTCATATACCATTCGTGCAAAGTTTGTTAAATTGGTTCAGTGGTTTCAGAGAAGAAGATTTTTGAAATTGTTAACGGACATCGGACGACGGACGCATAGTGATGGCATAAGCTCACATGGCCTTTGGACAGGTGAGCTAAAAATGGATATTTTTAGGGGTGCGATATAGGGTAAGGGGTGCGATATAAGGGGTGCGATATAGGGTATGCGATATAGGTAATGTGCTTTGTCCTATAATGCATATTAAAAAAGACTATATTTATACTTAAATATATGATATACGTTTATTTTTGTATTAACTATAGGAAATAGAAATCTTCATCGTCTGACAACCCAGGGAAGTTATGAATTACGTATAGACATGGAAGACTTTGACGGAAACTCAGCCTTTGCAAAGTACAACCATTTTGTAATTGGACGTGAAGCTACTAACTTTGTATTAAGTGTTAGTGGTTATTATGGAACTGCTGGTAAGAATTGTTTTTTATACCCTTTGATATCAGTTAGGAAACTATTTTCGAAAAGTATAATTAGCGTTACTGAATTGCATGAACCTTAAGGATGTTGGAGGGTCAGCTTTTGAGCTTTTTGACATTTTTTCGGAATCCACAGGTTTTTTCCATCAAAATAAGACAAACAAATTTGCACGGTAACCCCTGTTTTTCTTTTGTGTAAAGTCTTAATTACATCAAAAATATCTGTTTTACAAATTTATTTTAAATTCTCATCACTTTTTCGCAGGTTTAAACAGCTAAACTATGCTAATGATAAAGCTATGAAAATAAGCAGAGAAAATCTTTTCCCGCCAAATTTTGAACTCTTATTATCTTTAAAACGAGCACGGTAACCTATCAAAATGTTTTAGCTTCTCATGTGTTTTTAATCATTCCCTTATGATTTTTAGGCCTTAATTTCAAAACCTCATCACTTTCAAAGTCACCCTCGAACATCTTTAAATTAAGTTGATTTGTAGACTTATTATTTAACAAAACACGTGTCCGATCTATTCTACATCTATATTTCATTGCCAAAAAAGAAAAAAGAAAACAGAAAAAAAACAACCTTTATGTCTTAGTGTGTAATGTTTGTTCAATTGTGCCTTTTTCATAACATATAATGATTTGACTCAACTATAACAGCGTCCAATCAAGGGTTGGGAAGATACAACTGTGTTTTTTTCTTCTTAATTTTATATACATGCATAATCATCTTAATACAAATGACAAAAAAGTTCCAGACAATAAATTTTGCTACGCCTGACGCGCGTTTCGTCTATTCAAGACTCATCAGAGGCGCTCTACCAAAAATATTGAAAATGCCAAACACTATATGAATATGAAGAGCATAGAACAATAAAACCAAAAAATACCAAACTGGGGAACCAAATTATTACTAAGATAATCAACCTATGTCTGGGGTAGGAAGAACCTTAAGGTTTAGACAATTTTGAAATTTAGACGGATAATTTAAAGCTTTGATGTTTTCTCCAACTCAAAAGTGTTGGTGCCGGAGCGGGCTAAGTGTTTGATTAAATTGTAATCATAATTGTTCTATTATATACTTATTAGGGTCAAGCAATACAATTAACATAAAAAATACGAAAATATAATTTGAATAACATATCAATAGGGGGAAGGTTGGATCCAAAAAACTAGTTTAACCCCGCCATATTTTATATGTGCCTGTCCTAAGCCAGGAAACTTTGACAAAGCCTTTGTTTGTCCTTGTCATTCTGTGTTAACTGTTTTATGTCAAGATATGGGCCTTTCGTTGATGATTTAGGGATTGGTTTTGATACTTTTGTATTGTATTATAAGTCTTGGGCCAATGCAAGATGGTAAGCAGTGAATTATGGTCATGTTGAAGACTGCTTGCTGTTTTCTGTTGTGATTTTTTGAATTGCTGTTTGATTATGTTTGTTGTGTTGCGTACACTTATTCCACATCTCAATATCGTGTATTAATAGTATTATTCTATCTTATTGACCGGGTTGGTCACAGGTCAATTATTTCGAGCTCCTTTTTTTAATTTAACTAAAAAGACCGGTAACCCTAAGCTCCGCCCAATCTTTTGAATAGAGTTATATGCATCTTAAATTGCTGTCGTTACAATTTTTCAGGAGATAGCTTAAAATATCACAATGGTATGAAGTTTTCAACAAAAGATCGAGATAATGACATCCATAGTTTAAATTGTGCTAAAATGTTCCCAGGAGCTTGGTGGTTTGAGGGCTGTGTAGTTTGTGATCTCAACGGAGAGTATTTTCATAAGAAGCCAAAGAGCGCTCATCGCGGAGTTTACTGGAGACATTGGAAAGGTTCTGAGTATTCTCTGAAGGCGTCAACAATGATGATCCGACGTTGGAAAAGTGATATTTGGTCATGAAAGTGCATGCAGATATTTAGATAAATAAAAGAATTCATATTATTCTTTCTTATTAAGTTTGTTACTAAATTCATATTAGCTAAGCTATATAATATGAGGAATAAGCTACACTATTTGTTTTTTACTAGAATTTTCCTTTCATTATCATACAGCATAGAGAGTATCCATATTAATCTTTATGAGGTATTTTATGGCGGAAGATGATTTTAGTTGTTTGTTTTGAAAAAACGTTACATCATGCGCTCATAGACAAATATGGGATGGCTTTCTCTTGGATGAGTACAGAAGTTGGTTTGTCATAGGGTTTTGTTTTGTTCTGATTTATCAGATTTGACAAGTTGAATTGAACGTTATTAACGCAACGGACGAGTTGCAACAGACAGGAACTGCAAACCATTCCGAAGCTCCTGAGTTCTCACTCAGTTCGCGTTGTTGATTGCTTTTTGCTGTTTTAAAGACTTTATAAGTTGTTCGATTTTTCGTGCGGTCCTCGTTCTTGTTTACTGATTTTGTTTTTGTCTTTTATAACATTTGACATTTAAATTGTCCCATTGGTACCTCTATGCTTCTTAAATGAGTTCTTTTCCAATTTATTTTTTTGATAGGTTGACTTGAGTTTGCTTTGTTTATTTGTTCAGTTGTTTTTGTGCTTTTATGTTTGATTTTTCGTGCTGTTCTCGTTCATGTTTACTGGTTTTGGCATTGCCCTTTGGGACTTTTGACATTCGAATGCCCCTTGGTGCCAATTTGCTTCTTTATGTGTTGGTTAGACATTTAAAACATTTGAATGCTCCAATTGATAGATTTTTGGTTCTTTAATAACACCGTTGGTGGTGTTCGTTTCTTTGGAATAAGACATCTTCAATGAACAAAGAAGTTTCCTAAAGCTTATTTTCGTTTTTTTTTTCTTACCATATCTAGGTTTCCCTGTTTCGATCATCGATAACGTTTCACGTGTGTTGTAGCAGACATGAACTGCTTTCATTCTGTTAATTCGAGTTTTTTTTTTGCTACTTCTTATTCTCTTAGCTGTATTTGGAGCTTTCTGTGATGTCTTGTTATTGTGTATGTCCTTAAAACTTGAATGTTTCCCGGGAGATATAACACGCTGA
Source organism: Arcuatula senhousia (assembly GCA_963971305.1). Taxonomy (NCBI): domain Eukaryota; kingdom Metazoa; phylum Mollusca; class Bivalvia; order Mytilida; family Mytilidae; genus Arcuatula; species Arcuatula senhousia. The sequence goes on from CAXARO010001143.1 coordinate 78,629, forward strand.
ATTGATAGTTAGAAATTAAACAGACTTGTTGTTACAAACAGGAACTGCTGACCCTCCCAAGTTCACCATCGTTATGACTTAAGTTTGCATTATTAATTAGTATTCAGTTGTTTTTGTGTGTTTTCTGTTGTTCCATGGTGGTGTTGTTTGTGTTATTGATTTTGTCATGACATTTAAATGGAATGTCCCATTAGTACTTCTCCCCTTCTTTCAACCTTCTTCGAAACTTGTAAAATCACGTTTGCCTCAGTTTAATTGGCTGTAAAGCGCCACTTCATACATACAGATTGATCACTAATACCGGTACTGATAAAAAATAATATCTGATTTTGCAAATTGACGACATGAGTTAGAGGTGATTACTAATACTTGTACCTTATTTTTTGTCCCCCGCCGCAACACAGAGCGGGGACATAGAAGTGCCGGTGTCCATTTGCTGTCACACCTTTTTGTCCCCCGCAGCAACGTGGAGAGGGGGACATAGAAATTCCGGGCTGCGGTCCGTCCATCCTTCATACTTTTTTTCGAAACAGAATTCTCAGCTACTATTAATCCTAGGCTTTGATATTTGGTATGCAGCTTAAGGTAGGGGTCTCATATGGTGGAATGCGTTTTCTGGTCTGTCGCTTACCTTCTTCCTGTTTAATAAGCCATTCGAATTCTTTTAGGGTCAAAAATGGAAATTGTATCGTAACAGAATTCTCAGCTACTTTTAATCCTAGGATTTTGATATTTGGTATGCAGCTTCAGGTAGGGGTCTCACATGGATGGATGCGTTTTCAGGTCTGTCGCTTACCTTCTTCCTGTTTAATGAGCCATTTTAATTCTTTTAGGGTAAAAAATTGACATTTTTTCGTAACAGAATTCTCAGCTAGTATTAATCCTAGAATTTTAATATTTGGTATGCAGCTTCAGGTAGGAGTCTCGTATGGATGGTTGCGTTTTAAGGTCTGTCACTTACCTTCCTTCTGTTTAATGAGCCATAAGACTGAAATGGAAAATTTTTCGTAACAGAATTCCCAGCTACTATTTATTCTAGGATTTGATATTTGGTATACAGCTTAAGGTAGGGGTCTCATTTGGTGAAATGCGTTTTCAGGTCTGTGGCTTACCTTCGTCCTGTTTAATGAGCCATTAGAATTCTTTTAGGGTCAAAAATGGAAATTTTTGCGTAATAGAATTCTCAGCTACTATTAATCTTAGGATTTTGATATTTGATATGCAGCTTCAGGTAGGGGTCACATATGGTGGGATGAGTTTTCAGGTCTGTTGCTTACCTACTTACTGTTAGCAAACAGTCTAAGAATTTATGCTCGGCAGGGGACTCAGGAATTCCGTGTTTGCTTGTAACAGATTCCTCAGAAACTATCAATGGTAGGCTTATAATATGCGGCTTCAGGTAAGGGTCTCATATGGTGGGATGCGTTTCCAGATCTGTCACTTACCTACTTCCTGTAAAACGAGCCGACTTTGGATTTTTAAGGATAAAAATAGATTTTTTTCAAAACATATTTCTCAGCTATTACTATTCTTTGGTATGCAGTTCAGGTAGGGTCTCATATTGATGGATGTGTTTTCAGGTCTGTCACTTACTAAAGGAGCCGACTTAAAACAAAATTTGGGTAAATAAATGAAAATATTTTCGTAACAGTTTATCTGATATTACTTTTTCGAGGCTTTTGGTATTTAGTGTGCAACTTCAGGTAGGGATCTCATATGGTGGGATGCGTTTCCAGGTCTGTCGTTTACCTACTTACTGTTTAAAATTTTTTCAAGGGTTAAAATGGAAATTTTTCATAACAGATTTCTCAGCTATTACTATTTGTAAGCTTTTGATAATTGGTATGCAGCTAAAGGTATGGGTCCCATATGGTGGACTGCATTTCCAGGTCTGTCGTTTACATCTTTTCTGTTTAACTAGCCGACTAAGATGTTTTATAAGGGCAAAAAAATGGAAATTTTTCGTAACAGATTTCTCAGGTATTACTATTGTTGACTTTTGAATATGATATGCAGAGGTAGGAGTCTCTATAGTGGGATGGGTTTGCAGGTCTGTCGCTGAACTACTTCCTGTTAAGTGGGCTGACTTAGAATTATTGACATTTTTGAATATTTAGAGGTTACCAAGTTTCATTGAATTCCGTTCAGTAGTTTCAGAGGAGTTGTGCTGACAAATTTTGTGACGGACGGACACGACAAAAACATTATTTTCCCCCACAAAGGTGGGGGCAGACATAATCAATATAAAGGCAAGTATCTATATATTTCTGAAATTCAAATATCAATCAATACAACTGTTAACTAACAAATACATGATTTTTATGTCGCCTGCAATGTGTTGCAGAAGCGACATATAGGGGTTACTTTGGCACTATCCATCGTCTTGCGTCGTCCTGCGGCGTCACAAAAAATTCCGTCACAGTTTTCCAGGCAACTACATGTCACAGCCTCTTGATATTTGGTATGTAGCTTCATCACATAGTACTATAAGGTGTAAAGCGATTTTATGCCGGAAAAATAACTACTTCCTGTTTGACCAATACTTAACGTTTTATATATAATGGATATAGATGCAAAATTTTCGTCACAGTTTTCTAGGCAACTACATGCCACAGCCTCTTGATATTTGGTATGTAGCTTCATCACATAGTACTATTTATGTAGCTTCATCACATAGTACTATAAGGTGTAAAGGGATTTTATGCCCGAAAAATAACTACTTCCTGTTTGACGAATACTTGATGTTTTATATTTAATGGACTTAGACTCCAAATTTTCGTCACAGTTTTCCAGGCAACTACATGCCACAGCCTCTTTATATTTGGTATGTAGCTTTATCCAATAGTACTATAAGGTGTAAAGCGATTTAATGCCCAAAATATAATCAAATCAAATCAAATTTATTGTCATATTTTGTATTTTATATTACAGAGTTTGTGACAAAAAACAAATAATATAACAAAACAACAGTAGAAATACATAATTAACGTATAATACATGATATTTTACGTGAACAATGCAATATAGGCTTTGCAAGTATTTTAATAAGAGTCCCCTGTCCTCAATACTAATGATTGTTTTAAATAGGAACTTATAACATAAACCTGTTTATAGCTATTTGGATTAAGAAGTATTTTTAATTTTTGGTTGTCATTATATTGTTCATATTGCTCAGTATTTTCAAAAAATTCTTCGATTAATTTTTTTCGCAAGGACTCGTTTGTCTTGCAATGTAGCAGAAAATGAGCTAACTTTCTGTTTGACGAATACTTGACGTATTATATTTTATGGACATAGATGCCAAATTTTCGTCAGTTTTCCAGGCAACTACATGCCATAGCCTCTTGATATTTGGTATGTAGCTTCATCACATAGTACTATAAGGTGTAAGGCGATTTTATGCCTAAAATTTGTTACTTCCTATTTGGCAAACAAACATAGATACGCAGGCGACATATGGTTAGTTAGTTAGTTATTGCTTTACTCCCAAGCAGCGCGATTTCGACCATACCCGGGAGATGAACATGAAAGTGGTTATACAATGAACATGAAATGATGATGAAGTGGAGGAAATGGGGACACAAGGCCAATCGGGTAGGAGAATTTTAACTGCCACTGGAAAAAGGAATGATGGGAAGGGACGGGAAATTTTGCCTCCTGCATTGAGATCCTACGGGTCCTACTCTTACCGAGACCTGCAGCAGGGTTCTTTAACGTGCGAAAAACGTGACATTTTCCCCAACACGGTGCACCACTATGGTTTGCGGTCAGGTTTTCCGCATTATCGCCTGACGACATCGCATCTCTCGATGTCAGGGCTGCCCCATTCAACCACCTTGGGCACACATCCCAGTCGCTTTGTGGGCAAAGCGGCCTGACCCCGAAGTCAGGTTTCTGAGCGCTCTTTAGTGGACTTTTACCGACAAGCTTAGCGCTGCTGCGGGCCTATTCGCCTCCCGGGCCCCGCACTGGACCAGGCGACATATGCCTTCCGGGGAAGGCTCCATCTAGT